>OY755183.1:1671806-1778714 GCA_963576735.1 Bedellia somnulentella
TAACAAATTTCTTTTATCAACAATATTCGATCGCCTCTCACAACTAAAGGATTTCCGGTAACACTTTAACGCTTAATTATTAAATAGCCTAGATTAAAGGATTTTTAAAAACACTAGGCACATTAATAGTATTGCCTGTCTTCATATAGCAAAAGAGCTATGAATGTAGTAGACTGGAAATTTAACAAATTTCTTTTATCAACAATATTCGATCGCCTCTCACAACTACACGATTTCTGGTAACACTTTGACGCTAAATATATTAGATAGCCTAGATTATAGGCTTTACAAAAAGATTATGCTCATCAATAGTATTGCCTGTCTTCATATAGCCAAAGAGCTATGAAGTGGAAATTTAACAAATTTCTTTTATCAACAATATTCGATTGCCTCTCACAACTAAACGATTTCTGGTAACACTTTGACGATAGGTTTATTGGATAGCCTAGATTATAGGCTTTACAAAAAGACTATGCTCATCAATAGTATTGCCTGTCTTCTGTAGGCGATCGAATATCGTTGATAAAAGAAATTTGTTAAATTTCCACTCTACTTCATTTACAGCTCTTTGGCTATATGAAGATCGGCAAAACAATTGCTTAGCATAGCTTTCCTGAAAAGCCTATGTTGTAGGCCATCAAATTAACCTAGTTTTAAAGTATTATTGCGGCTAGTTGAGAATCTTGAATTGGTAAATGGAGCTAGTTTTTTTAAAATAATTACATTGGAATCCGCAGTTACGTCTTTCTTCTAGTGGAAAAGCCTTTTCCTGGTGACTGAAAGGATCAGATTTAGATAATAATTTCAAAATCATTGATTTTTGGACGTTTATTTCCATTTCTTAGTTAATTAGAAAAAAACTTCTTAATTTGGTCGGGTTATAATCGGCCGCTGAAATCGGCCGCTAACTTCACACCGGTTGAAAATGATACAAAAACTGGGTCTAAAACTAGTTATTTACAAGATTATTTTTAGGTTATGTTTGATTTAACATGGCGTCTTTTCCATATTACTTCAGGTTCATATTATTACTATTAATTAACACCAAGTGATGGATGGTCTGTAGTTAGAACTATTGTAACACTCGTTATACCAGAATATAGTTTTAGCGGCAATAAGAGTACAAGTTGCGGGGTTTGGGGTTACAACGGTTAAAATTGGATGTAAAAGTAGCGGTGTTTTAGGGTTACGCTTTTCAAACGAAAAATCCCTTTCATCGAGAAGGGGAATGTAAGTAGTAAGAGTCAAATTGTGAGTGTACCATAGTAAATCCGATCTCCTTTTATACGAAACAAAAGTACATAAATTGTACAATTCAGTACCTTTGCTCGAATAATTGTACCTCCAGATGAACGCTTTCTATATATAATCATGAGGTCTTAAAATTAAGATTATATTCAAACTTACATTAAAATTTACTTTTTGCGATCATAATAAGTTCATTATTTTCTTATGTTTAGGTATTTCAGCATTCTCGCTACTCAACACAGCACCCGCGCGCCCCACGCGTTGTTGAGGCTGACCTGACATTTTGGTTTAGTTGGGTTCGAACCGTCTTGACGTGTGGTTGTGTTCGCGTTCTTAATAAAGCAACGGCGTGCGCTAATGCTTGGATTGAACGAAGTATTATTATATATGTGCATAAAAATAGCAAAAAAGAATAACTGCAAAGAATGCAAAATAACTTATCCGGCCAAAGAATTCAGAGGTATCCATAAATATTTGTATATTTAAGAGCTTACGAAAGATCTAAAAATAATAATTTAATGTATCCCAAATGACAAAGGCTAAGATTATATAGAGATAGTATTTAGTTAATCTACAAATATTGAATTATATATGGAACAAAAGCACTAGAAAGAAACCGTAAGAAATTAACATCGAAAAGTTACATGTCTTGGTCAGATTGTATAGAGCATGACAGAAGAGTAAAACTGTTATATATTTTTTTTATTATACGGTTGCTTGGCCATAACTGGTGCAATATAATATGAAACAGGAAAATATAAAACGGCATGTTTATTAAATGGGGTCTATGTAACAGTTAGCATACAAGATATATGTAACTTACAGGTTAAGAAGAAGAGAAATAAAATATTTTAAAAATACTGTCCTTTTATTTATCTTTTTGAAATTAACAATGTTGTCTGGTACTAAACTAATATACATATCGATAGAGGCATCACTAAAGTTTTATCGATATCGACAAAAAAAGAAAAAGGTTAACATTGTTAATATTTTTTTTAATGCAGCTTGGCTAATATTTTTCTGTGTCGCCCATACTCTTAAGTCATTTTCAAAATTTTCATTTTTTGTATGTTCGCTTTCCTGCTCTTCATCTGAGCTATCAGAACTACTGATAGGATAATTCATTATACAGGCATCTTCTGTACAGATAATTCGTTAAAGAATTTGATGTATCATCACATTCCTGACCTGTGAATTATAAAAAGGTTAGTTTCTAAAATTATTAGGTACCTACTTACTAACAAAAAAAATTGTACGGAACCTTGTTGAATTTCCTGCACTTGACCGTCATTTCTGATGGAATCGCTGCAACAGCTCGAACATTTTTCTCTTCCTGGCTGTACTGAATGAATACGTTTGTTGTAGATCTGACTGCTACAGCTCACACTGGCATCTTTAATATTTCCAATACAGGAAAAAATATGATGCTCAGTTTCATCAATGGTAACTGTTTGCAATGTGGTGATTTCAATCTAATTATTTTGTTGTATTCGTCTGATATTTTTTTTAACACCTCCACATATTTTTCTTTTTCTCCACGAACTCATGACGAAAAAGGGCGAAGATCACAAAATCCTGACTATTGTTTCACTGAATTTTGCACGGCATCAGATCAGAAATCATACATTTAGAGGTTAGAGATATTAAACATCTATTTAAGTAATATTTTATATGTTTTATGATTTCAGATGAAAAAAAGAGTTACAATGTTTTTATTACATGTTAATATTGCTTAGAATAACACAAAAGTAATTTTGAACCCCGTTGTAACGATTAGAGCTCTCAAAATTACTCCAAAATAACAATAAAGAGTTCTTGTATATAGAAAGAGTTGTAAGAAACTTATACTGTTGTGTTACTTAAAGTGTTTTTTGTTACTTTGATTTTTAAGGCCAGGTGCTATGATGGTTGCAACTATACACTGCATACTTCCTTAACTAATACTAGGTTTCCTTGCCAAGTTAGGTGGTATGAAACATGTACTTAGCACTCTTTAGGAACACTCTAAAATAGTGACTTACTAGAAATCTTCTAGAAACTTTACTTTTACTTAAAGTACTTTCTGTTACTTTAAGTAATTATTAAAGCAGGATATATGATGGTTGCGACTAAATCTTTCATACCACCCTTAGTAATATTACGTTTCCTAGCCAAATTAGGTAGTCTAATTTACACAGCACTCTTCGAGATCACTTGGAAGTAATGAATTATAATATTACTTCAAGTATTATCTGTCACTTAATTCAAGTATTATCAGTCACTTGAATAAATAAAAACAGGTGCTATGATGGCTGCGACTACACCGTTTATACCTCTATTAGTAAAAGAGGTTTCCTAGTCAAGTTAGGTCGTAGAAACATTTACTTAGCTTATTCTTGAACACTCCAAAATAGTGACTTACTAGAAACTATACTATTACATAAAGTATTTTCGGTTACTTCAAGTAATTATAAAAACCAGGAGCTATGATGGTTGCGACTAAGTCGTTCATACCACCTTAAGTAATATTACGTTTCCTAGCCAAATTTGGTAGTTTAAAACATTTACATAGCACTCTTCTAGAACACTTGGAAATAGTGAGACGTAATAGAAACCGTAATATTACTTCAAGTATTATCTGTCACTTGAATATATAAAAGCAGGTGCTATGATGGTTGCGACTACACCGCTTATACCTTCATAAGTAAAATTATGTTTCATAGCCACGTTAGGTGGTATAAAAGATTTAAAAAGCACTGTTTTAGAACACTTGGAAATTGTGAGAAAAACCAGAAACCTTAATACTACCCTAAGTAATTATTGACACTTGAAGTTAGAGTACCTAGTGTTACTGTGGTTCAGCTCACCGCTTTTATGCCTACTTAAGTCATATAATGTCTTTTTGTTACTGTTACTCATCTTGATGAGTTATTTAGTTATAGTCATGACCACTGAACAAATAAAAGTTTTTCTGGATGCTTTTATAGACCTGTTATACCAATACGAACGATAAGAGAGGTAGAAATTAGCGCCAAAATGTTTGTTGGGACGGTATTGGGACTTTTAAAGGATTTTTGGGCGATGCGGTTGGAGACCCATCACCAACAACCTTTATTTTACTATCTTTTCCCCACTCAACTTTCCAAAAGTGGTTGAGGAATTTTTAATTCCTTAGCTCTGGCTACCCCTTTCTAGGGATATATAGCCGTGAGTATATGTATGTATAGTGCGCTGTGCGCGGCATTGTGTACTGACAGCGCGTCGCTACATATGTAATTTGCCATGTAGATTATTAAGAAATCTCACCTAAATCTGCAGGTTACCCGTGTACCCAATTACTAGGACACTGCTACCTCTCTTTTTGTCACCACGCTGTATTAAATAAATTGTGAATGCTAAAGAAAATTAAACTTTTTGAGATATGTACTGTCGTTGCCGCTATAACAAAATGTATTAGAATCTAAATAAAATACAAAATCCAATATCCAATATTCAGGTACTGAACCTTTTGTGGCACTTGATAATGAATGACATATTTTTAAACATACCTCTAGAAGGGGTAGCTTGAGTCACAGAGAAAAATGGGGAAAAATATAATAATTATTAATAAATTACTCTGAAATAGATAATAATATTATGTTTAGCAATATTGACTTTAATAATAGAAAATACTGTGCTCTATTTTGTTATCAAACCCCGTAATAAATACGATTTTCTATTGAACAATATTATTTTCAACTGGACTTAACATTAATTTAATCACAGCACTACTACATAACATAACATAACATAACATAAACGTTCACGCCGAATATCCCCGAAGGGGTTGGCAGAGGTACTAATACTTCTGAACATCACGTTACTTTGTCACCTGGTGTTCAGAGTACCCACGTTTTGCATGGACACTATACTCACGTGATAGGGGGCAGGCCTATCGCCGTTTTGTACGAATAAATTGTCACATGACTAAGTACAACTCAGTCATGTGGGTTTCCTCACGATGTTTTCCCTCACCGTTAACAACCATGATAACAACACTACTGCAATTCCTCAAATAAGTTGCTTTGACATGGTACTTTTTGTAAACATCATTTTTCAAATGCAATTTGAAATAACTTCAAAACTTATTCTTCCAATATATTTTTTTTCAAAACGAATCACAAAAAAAGGACCGACTTGAAAAAAAATTAGTGGGCTAGAAAGGGATACCAACAAAAAACGAACTATCGAATAAAACAAATAATGAAAGAAAAGAAAGAAATATTTTTATTTAGCTCACATATACTATAATTCACACCTGTTAGGTGTCAAAAGAATGGTTTTGCTGAATTGGGTCCAAAATCAGTATTTTCTGATTTGTGTATGTGTCATACAAAATCAAAATTGGTTTTTATTGTGAGCCCTACATAGTAATGAGAGTACGTCAGCTTGAATTTATAGCAACTAATATACTGAATATCAAAGATGGAAAACAACAATTCAAATTTATTTACACTTTTACTGAAACCACAAAATTAAAATACAATAAATGGTTAAAAATCCTACAAAGATTTAGGTTATATAATTTCGTTAACTATATATAAGAAACTCAAATTGATTGTACATACATACACATACTCACGGCTATAAATCCCTAGAAGGAGGTAGCCAGAGCCAAATTTGGGAATTCCTCAGCCACTTTTGGAAAGTTGAGTGGGGAAAAGATGGGAAAGTACGTTGTTGGTGATGGGTTTCCAACCGCATCGCCCAAAAATCACTTCAAAAGCCCCGATACCCTTAACCGCCAATAGGCCGGTAACAACGATCACCCACTGGAAGAAAGTGGCGCTATTTTAAACCGATACTACACCGCAAAATATGAACTAGCAAATAGAACAAATAAAGACCCAAATTGATTGTATATTGGCATTATAACTTAAAATAATAATGTATTAAATTTAGACACTTTTATTGTATTTGAGGCCAAAACCTTTCACAAAATCTATAAATTATGGGAACATCTAGCCAAGCTTGCTGAAAAACATTGCTGGAAAGACGTTAAAATGATTTATTGTGACCACTACAGCTCTGTGTCTGTTTTATTTCCAATATTTTACCGACAATTCTTGTTGAATGCAAAAATACCAGTGAATTTAATTTGTACATGCATAGCTATACTCACTCTTATATATATTTTTTTTATACATTCATATATATACTACGGCTATAAATCCTTTAACGGGGTAGCCAGAGCTTTGGAATTAGAAATTCCTCAGCCACTTTTGGAAGTTGATTGGGGAAAAGATGGTGATAATAAATGTTTTTGGAGGGTCTCCAACCACATGCATAATTACATATACATACCTATTCTCACGCCGTTAGTTCCCATTGGGGTAGGCAGAGACTATCGATCGCCACTTTGTACGATCCTGGCAAACCTCTCTGGCTTCGTTGACATCCATCAATCTTTTCATACATGCTCTTTTATTTTTCGTACTTCGGACACCGGCCTTTTTGAGCACAAGTTCTATTTGATCCAAATATGTCCTCCGAGGTCGTCTCCAACCACATCGCCCAAAAATCACTTAAAAGCACCTATAGCCTTATTTACCCTTTACCTTATCCTTATCCTATACCTAACCCTACACCCTTACCCTAAGTAAGAAACTAGATTGAATCCAGTAATAAAAACCATACATATAGGTACATAAATATTTTTCATTCATATCCAATAATGACATACATACATACCTACATATATATACTCACGGCTATAAATCCCTAGAAGGGGTAGCCAGAGCTAAGGAATTAGAAACAATAATGACTATACAAGTAGCATCATTAACATCATCAAATTGGTATAAACTTTGTATTTTTTAAATACAAAAAATAATAATAAATAAAGGAAAGAAAATTTTGACACTAGCGGGGATCGAACCCGCGACCTCCGGGTATACGCCCCCGTCGAAATTTTTCCCTCCTTTATTCATTCTTTATTTATGAGTAATAAGCCCCATGAGCCACATGAGGTTTTCATTAACAAAAATATTGTAAAAAAAAAATAATGTTTTATTTTATGTATTACTAATTATTTTCTATCAAGTTATTCGATCATATTGTCTGCTTACTGGTAAAATGTAGTAAATACACATTTTGTTAAACGGAGATATAGGGTTTTCAAAGTTTAAGTATTTTTTTACTAACATCTAAATAAGATTTTGCAGAAATGTATTTAATAAATTATTGGAAATTTAACGTTCTTATTTGCGGTAGCATATTAGAGGCCATTTTCTTATAAATATTGTGGAAAAAAAATATTATTTTTAGCATGGGTGTGTACTTATCATATTTGACCTGTAATTGAGAAATGACCTGTAATTAACAGTCCTATCATTTATTGCGTTTTTCCAGTAGAAAGAGCGTCAAAAATTACATATAAATGTATTATTAACTATTTTTTTGTAAGAAACGCATTTACTACATTTTACCAGTAAGCAGATATGTATAGATGAACCATTGTAATAGTCACCTACTAATGATGCTGACAAAAAAAACTGTTTTGAATAATACATTTAATATATTATTACAACAAATGTTTTAGTTTATGTTTCTTAGTGTCTGTTTAAAATAATCGATTCCTATTGACATACCCATAAAATAAGTAAAGAGAGCACCAAATTCAACTTAAACAAAAATTTAACCGCCAAATGAATTTTATTGGCCTTAACAATAAATTTTCATTTACACATACATACAAATATATACTCACGGCTATAAATCCCTAGAAGGGGTAGCCAGAGCTAAGAAATTAAATATTCCTCAGCCACTTTTGGAAACATGAGTGGGGAAAAGATGGTAAAGTAAAGGTTGTCGGTGATGGGTCTCCAACCGCATCGCCCAAAATTCCCTTAAAAGCCCCAATACCTTTAGTCGCCTCTTACGTACACCCATCGGTAGAAACGGGGTAGTGCTATTCTAAGCCGACACTACACGGCGATTTCATTTTGACAAAAATAACTATCCAACTCCAAGACAAAAACATTACAGTTAGTATTTCCAACTATTTCCGAAACGGATATCTAAGTCTGTCTCACTAATAGGTCACATCTGTAAGATATTAAACTGTATTGAATAACTACAAATATATATCGATAACCAATTTGTTTCGTAGCACAATACAACGCTGTTGTATCACTACACTCGTAATATTGATATGAAATAAGCATGACTCTTTTCACACAAACTGAAGTTTCAGATTCAGTCACGTCTTGGCGTAGCTGGGAGGCGCACGGTTCTCTGAAACAGTAATCTTTCGCACGAAAAGTAAATCGGTCTTGGTTCTTCAAACAAAAAGTATATTCGAGTGATTATATTTATTAAACTGGAATTAAATTTTTTAAATAGTGTTGAAGTGTCTGTACTTTTATAGAGTGAAAACTCTGAAGACACTTTAATTAAAAGTTTCCAGTAAAGTTATGAATCGTGTCAAGAAGAAATAATTTAAAGTACGATAAAAAAATCTTTTGTTTGACTAATTTCTGTTCAAGACAACAAGTTTGTTACAAGTTAAAATAATGAAAGCCGCTTAAGACAAGAACAAGGTAAGCGAATTATAAAACTAATTAATTCAAAGATTTTGTTGAATGCTAGTTAATTATGAGATAACAATTTAGATTCTTCGATACCTAGTTAATCTAGATTCCATTGTAATTGGAATGTCTTTCATTCATCTGTGTTTATTGAAAATAATATTTTTATCTTTTAACACTTACACTTACTTATAAAAAAATACGTAAAGTTTAATAGTAATACGATATAAAATTATCAAGAGGTTTATAAGTAAGGGAAATAATTTATAGGGAACCTCCTGAATTGAATTAGTAATTTCACAGTTTACAATTTAATTATTTTTATTGGCTATTATTACAAATTATGTTTTTATTCAAAGAACTTTGTGTTGTGTAACTTAAAAGATTTGTTTACGATTAACTTATTAAATAATAAAAGTATATAACTAACGGCGTGAGAATATGTATGTATGCAACCACTTAATAAAGAGGTAGGGTACATTAATTCTTCATTTTAAATAATAAATAAATCAATTTTTCTCACAATTCCAATTGAGTTATAAATCAACCACTTTAACTTCCATATGATTGGCAAAAGGTTTGTCAGGATCGTACGAAGTGGCGATCAATAGTCTCGGCCTACCCCAATGGGAACTAATGGCGTGAGTATATGTATGTATGTATGTATGTATGATTGGCAAATGCATAAGAGGCGTTATGGTTGCAAACAAAGGGAAAAAGTATCTAGGAGTTTTAAGATTTAATTTGAAGAATGACTATACACACACACTCACGCCATTATTCCCCATTGGGGTAGTCAGAGACTATCGATCCCCACTTTGCACGATCCTGGCAAACCTCTTAAGTTTCGTTCACATCCAAAAATCTTTTCATACATGCTCTTTTATTCCTCATACTTCTGACTCCTGCCTTTTTGAGCATACTCTCGATTTAGTCTAAATGTGTCCTCCGAGGTCGTTCTCTAATAACATTTTCCTTCCGCTTTAGCTCTATATATCTCTTTTACCAATTTACTGTCATCCAGATTGACTCATATCGTATTTAGCGATGACCGGTCGGTATATCGGTGGGAATGTCCGCCAGAGGACGTCAATTATCTCATTTTAATAGGCTATTTGACTAAGTTTTGAAAACTATCCGACGGTGTTAATTTGTTTATAAGGAGCCCTTAAAAATAATTTTTTGTCTTCATTTTAGCTATTTTATTAAAAAATCGAAAAAGAAAATGCAATATTCGAAAGTGCCGCGAAAACGCGACTGTAAATAATATGGCGGCTGTAGCACAAATGACGTCAATTTCGAATTAAACACCAATGAGCGAAGCGATACACAGTCTGTTTATGCGCGATCTACGTCATTATAGAAATAGTCAATAACGGTCATTTTTAGTCAAGTGACAGTTGCATCATAAGTACTTATTTTAGAAGTCGGATTTTAGTGAAATGATGCAATGTTTTTATCGCGCATTGTTACAAATTGCTCCAGAAAAGAAATATTAAGACTAATAAAAAAAAGAAATGTATATTTTTATTACAGTCAAATAGTATATTATGATAATTCTAATATACTCGTACATGCGCTTCTGCAACTTAGCTAACTAGCACACTTAACTAGCTTCTGGGTCCGGAGTTTGCGGGTTCGATCCCCGCTGTGAGCAACATTATGTGATTAGCATAAGTGATTGTTTCTTAGTCTTAAATGTTACTTACCTATATATGTAATATATAATATTCACTATATGGTTGGGTTAGAATTCCTTGCTGTATAGTGTCGGCTTAGAACAGTAGTACCGCATTTCTTTCCAGGGGTGTACGTAAGAGGCAACTAACGGTATTGGAGCTTTCAAAGGATCTTGGGCGATGCGGTTGGGACCCCATCACAAACAACCTTTATTTCACCATCTTTCACCATGCAACTTCCAAAAGTGTCTCTGGCTACCCCTTTTAGGGATTTATTGCCCTTAGTGTATGTATGTATCTATGTTTTTATTTATTTATTTGAGAAACAAACGGTACACAATATTTCATATAATATAAAAATACAGAGAAGTTCTTGACCTATAAAGTTTCTACCAATTGTTAAACAGACGATACAGAAAAACGCAAATTAAAATACCTATTGAAAACAAAACAATTATATATCGGTTTTAATATGGATAATTTATACAGATGTAATTTTTTTATTTTATTTTATTTGGGACATCAACAGCATATAACTTAAAATAATATAATGGTTAACAAATTACAAACATAAGGCCAGTGACAGACATCCGCAGAAAATTCCGACAATACTTACAAAGAAGAAAAACTTAGCAGTTAAAACTAACTAAACTTAGACTTAAACTTAACTTAGTAACAGACATAACCCATAAATAGGAAATAAAATATGATTTACATTTAGATTTGAAAAGTGGGTGAAAGATAACAAAACGGAGACGAATAAAAGAGATAAATTCAAATATACGGAATAAAGTGCAATATGAAGGTGTGTGTGTGTGTGTGTGTGCGCATGTTTTATCACTTGTTTCCCTCATCATCCTCTATAAAAAATTTAATGATGTCATGACGGAACTTGGCTTTGAGGTAGAAAACGGATCTAAGCCGCTAAATGTTTTATTGTATACAGAGGCAAGACGGACTAAGGTAAAGATTTTGGGCATAATTGGTGTGAACGAGAGGAATGGAGAATAATCTATTGGATGTTTGGCGAGTACGTCGTTGTGGAACACAAAAAGAAAACTCTGATATTAGCGTGGGAGAATCGAGGCGGCCCGAAAGGATATCGTGGAGCACCATCATATCCAACAATACCCTGCGATCTTCAAGAGTTATAAAGTGATGCTGTCGACAAGATTATTCGTACGAGCGACCCTGTATATGAGATCTATAATTCAGGTGTTTCAAGAATTTCGACTGAATACGCTCAATACGCTGGATATAAGTAATGTAGTTCGGAGACCAGATACATGATGCATATTCCAAAATGCTCCTAACATACGCATAATAAATCTTTTTTACGCACCCTATGTCGCTGAAAGGCTTGCAGATTCGAATGACAAAGCCGAGATTACGAAAGGCTCGGCCAACGATGTTCTCAATATTCTTTTGGAATGTCAATTTGCTGTCGAGAATGACACCTAGATTTCGGATAGATTCAACGCGAGTGATTGGATGATTATTAATTGCGTATTGATATACTACAGGCTCGGGGCATCTGGAGAAAGATATTTGAACACATTTACTTGCGTTTACAGAGATTCTGTTCTGTTCATAGTATATGCCAAGGCGATCGAGGTCGGCCTGCATCTTATCGCAGTCAATGCTACTGGTGACGTCCAAAAATATCTTTTTATCATCAGCATATAGCAAAAACTTACATTCATGGAATACTGTGTATATGTCATAAAGATAGGCGTTATAGAGTAGAGGACCCAAATGAGAGCCTTGTGGCACCCCCGATGGTATGTCAATAAAGTCAGAATTATGTCCACCAACAACCATAGCCTGTTATCTAATTAAGAAAGTTAAATTGATTATATTGTCATTGCAACCAGAAATTACAAAATATGTATAGAGATTTTAGGAAATAACGTTAACAATAATTTATGATAATAAAATATACCTAAATAAGATTTTCAAGGTTAAAAATACATAAATTAATAATAATACATACACTCATACATACATACATATACTCACGGCTATAAATCCCTAGAAGGGGTAGCCAGAGCTAAGGAATTAGAAACTCCTCAGCCAATTTCGGAAAATTGAGTGGGGAAAATATGGTAAAATAAAGGTTGTTGGTGATGGGTCTCCAACCGCATCGCCCAAAAATCCCTTAAAAGCCCCAATACCGTTAGTCGCCTCATACGTACACCCACCGGGAGAAATGGGGTAGTGCTATTCTAAACTGACACTACACAGCGAAATTAATAATAATATAAGATAATTATGATAAAAGTACTTTCAGTTCATACTTTAATAATAAATATAACAACAGTTAATTAATATGAATATAACACCATTTCAGTGCAACATTTAACTCAGTCGGGCCGACTAAATTTAATCATACATTCTCATTCATTCATTCATATACGTGCGGCCAAGAGTTTCAGACCTAAAAACTCCTCAGCAACAGATAGGTATGGTAAAAATAAGTATCATTTGTGATAGTTCTCAAAATACGCTGGAAAATACCGATAGCCTTAGTCTTACGACATCCGTAGGAAGAAAAGGGTCGTGAATTTCTAAACCAATATTCACACTCAGTATAATATATGGACGTATTGAAGCGATAAAATATTTAGAAAATGCTCGAACGGAAACACTTCCCATTTCGATATATACCTTGTAAGAACACGCGTAAATCGTTAATGCAATTGACAGCTAAAGCAATTCTTCTCCAACATTAAGTTAAAATAAAACGGGAATACAACCTACAAGGTTTACTGCCAAGCTCCGCGCCCATAAAACCTCCACTTTAGCGAAGAAAATGTATTTCTTCATATCATTTTAGTACCCGGCCTTGGACTAAAATAGCTTATGGATGCGATCATTTTCTGGATTTAAGTTGTAGTTTATGTGAAGTTTGAGAAAACGTGGATTTATTAAGGTGTTTTAAGTTTTGATATCGCTCCATTTCTTTTTAAGTTTTTCAACAGAAATTAAAAATAAATTGCATTTCCTAATTTCAACGTCAAACTATAACTTTTATTGTCCCATAGTATATTAGGATTCATACTATGAACAAAATTATAACACATATACTCATGCCGTTAGTTCTGACTGGAGTAGGCAGCAGAGACTATCAATAACCTCTTAAAATATTCATTTACATTCACCCATATTTTTTATCATGCCTTTTTATTTTTCACCGGCCCTACGCCTGCCATTTTAAGAAATTTTAAGTTCATCTAAGTGTGTTCTCAGTGGGTTTTCCCTACCATTTATGTTAAAGATCTTCCCAAATCAAAATATCCAGAATTTCTCCCGCCTTTGTAATTATAAAGGGGAAAGATTAGTAAAATATAGGATCGCCATCGCCAAACTATCAATTTAACCCCCAAGTACGCATATTTTAATCATTTATATTTCTTTTGAACAAAATTAATTATACACCTTTCAACGCTCGCGGTTTGTAGACATTATAATATATAATAATCGGTATTAATCAACGAATTAAAACAACTTTTGAATTTCGGATATCAAATCGTGTATGTACATGGTATTAAAGCCCGTAGTTTCGAAAACTTTTAAGTTTTCATGATAAAACTTCTCAGTCAATAGTTGTTTTAATTATAATGTGCAATCGTGAAGGTCTTAGAAAATACTATATTAATCAACGAATTAAGCAATGGGGATGAACTCGTGATGTATTCGTTTGTTAATTCCGAGTATTATATATAAAAAGCGTTTTCTCCTTACACTCCAGAATATTTTCATAGTAACAAAGATAATTCGTTTAAATCGAAATAAATAAAACTCTGAAAAAAAAATTAAATTAATTAATTAATTAAATTTAAATAATAAATAAATTAAATTTATTTTTTAATTTATCATGGTAGTTAACGGTGAGGGAAAACATCGTGAGGAAACCCACATGGCTGAGTTGTACTTAGTCATGTGACAGTGTATTCGTACAAAAACGGCGATAGGCCTGCCCCCTATCACGTGAGTACCCTGTCTAAGCAAAACGTGGGTACCTTCTCTAGACACTAGATGGCGCTGCCATGAGAGTTCAGAAGTATTGGTACCTCTGCCAACCCCTTCGGGGATAAACGGCGTGAACGTTTATGTTATGTTATGAAAAAAAATCTGTCGTATTTAATTCCAACATGTTGTCATGTTTTGGCACTGTATTTAAGCCTTGACTGTGTTAGCGTAACCACATGACATAAAGCAAACCATTTTGCTATTTTCATTAGCGCTGCTTTGATTCACTTTGCGATAAAAACTCTTTCATGTGGGCTTAATGATGATTTCCCAGAACTGTGCTAAACAGTATTTAATAACGTTGTTAATTATGTTAAAGTGATAAATTTAATATAAATACCTCTCATGAAGTCATGACCTATTAATTTAAGCAAAACTTAATATATAATTTTACATAAAAACCTCCTTTTTAGTGTTTTTACTAAAAAGTAAAACGGGACCCCATTTAAGACTCCACTATCTGTCTGTCTGTCTCTAGGCTGTATCTCATAAAGCGTGATAACTAGAAAGCTGAAAATTTCACAAATGATGTATTTCTGTTGGCGCTATTATATAATAATTACTAAAAATTACTTTCCTTCCTGCGCAAGTTTGACTCGCACTAGGCCGGTTTTTTATAATGGGAATAATGGGCGTGAGTAAAAGTAAGGAAGTTGGAAAACCATTGTTTCTCATTCACGAGACGCAAATCCTGATTACCTTATTCTAAAGTCGTATGTGTGGTTCATTTATCAAGGTTGATAACAGTGAGGCAAAACTTCGTAAGAAAACCCACAGGGCAAACAAACAACCGTAATAGCCCGGTGGGTAGAACACCGATAGGGCTGTCCCCTATAAAAGATCACGTGGAAATGTCACATGATGTACAGAAGTGTTAGTATCTTTGCTGACGGGGATAAACAGCGTGATTTTTTTTGTCTGACTCTTTGAGGAAACCCAAATGGCGGTGGCAAAGATGAATGGCCAATTGGAGGTAAGCCCAACTTAGGAACTTTTTTCAGTTCATATCTTCTTACAATACAATACAAATATAATTTAGCTAACGCCAAACTATTACGTGGACATGTACAAAATGAAATACACTAGACAGAAAAATAACAGGATGAATTAACGATAAACAGTGATCTCTTCCAGTCAACCTATGGAAAGTACAGATTGCGCATGAAATTTACAATGGGTGGTGCAGACATAAAAGGCATAAATAATAAGGAATGAAAAATATTTTTTTTTCTATTTGTCACTCTTAGACATCAAGTTAATAATAATGAGCTTTTAACATACATAGATACCATGTTTTTTATCTTCATACGTCAAACCACTTCCATCTTTCATCTCAGACAAGTCTCCGACTCATCATTTTAATGTGTCAAATCTACATTAGCTCCCCTTTCTCAATTTCACAAGAACGCTTGTGAACAATCACAAAAACACGTCTTAACGTATGAAAGAGAAGCAAGTATAGAGGCATCTTAATGCCCCATCAAACTTATTTGAACAATAAACGACCTTAATGTTTAACAAATACGAGCTTTTAAAGAAGCTGGATTACAGTTCGAGTTTTTGTACAAAAAGTTATTCCATCAATTTTCATGTTCGGAAATGACAAAAGCTACTTCGGATATTTATGTATCGGTAGAAATGTATTGTTGATATGTATTGTCAAGCTTATGTAAGCTCAAACATTCTTCAAAAGTAAAACAAAATTGAGTTGGGTATTTTTTACTGAATTTAGAATATAGAACGATATAAAGAGTACCACCCTCGTCACCAACAACCTTGATTTTGCCATCTTTTCCCCGCTCAATTTTCCAAAAGTGGCTGAGGAATTTTTAATTCCTTGGCTCTGGCTGCCTCTTCTAGGGATTTATAGCCGTGAGCATGTGTGCGTCTCCAACTGCATCGCCCAAAAATCCCTTAATAGCCCCAATACTATTAGTCGCCTCTAACGTTCACCCACCGGAAGAAATGGGGTAGTGCTATTCTAAGCCGACACTACACAGCAAAAGTGTAGTGAAACCCACAAAAATATTCTGGAGCTAGATTTTTAAATAAAGAAGAAATGCATTAAGCACAAGCAAAAACCAAATATTATTTATTTATTAATTATTTATTTAACTTAACAAAACTAGCCACTTTGCTCCAAATTGGAATCATGAACCTATTATGCCCTCCTAGTTAGTAAGTCTTAGTTTGTTAGTAAGTCTCGTAGTGTCTCAATTTGTTTTTTATTGAGATTTTTAAATTTAATTTAATTTTAACAACTTAATCTTTATATTTTATAAATACGCATAAAAATATTTTTTATATAGCTGTGTAGGCTTAGAATAGCACTACCCCATTTCGTCCGGTGGGTGTACGTGAGAGGCGACTAACGGACTTGGGGCTTTTTAAGGGATTTTTGGGCGATGCGGTTGGAGACACATCACCAATAACCTTTATTTTTACCACCTTTTCCCCACGCAACTTCCAAAAGTGGCTGAGGGATTTCTAATTCCTTAGCTCTGGCTACCCCTTCTAGGGATTTATAGCCGTGAGTATATGTATGTATGTTATTGTTTTAATACGATTGCGTCACAAAGCTCAAGATTAGGAAAAAAATCGATAGAGCTTTAAACAAATACTTTCCTTATCGTCTATATATTACTACTTAATTTTCCGTGAACAGTGAAGTTGTTGTGCTAATGGGTAGAGCCTTTAATAAACAACTATTGTAGTATTTCAGTGGCGAAGGCTTAAGTTTTTAATTAAATTTTCTTTCAAAACCTGGTCGACAACATGCATTTTTATACCGATTTTTTTTCTCAATTTCAATTCCAGTTAGGTGCTCAGAATTAATTTATGAATACCTCTTGGTTGTTTTATTATTGAAAATGGCTACATATCTATTGGTTTTATTATATTTATACAACTACAATCCCGTCGTATTTTTACATACATACATATACTCAGTTCCTGTGGGGGTAGGCAGAGACAATCGATCGGCACTTTGTACGATCCTGGCAAATCTCTCTAGTTCGTTTAAATAACATTCACGCCGAACATCCCCGAGAGGGTTGGCAGAGGTACTAATACTTCTGGACATCACGTGGCTTAGTCCCTTTATGTTCAGAGTAACCACGTTTTGCATGGACAGTGTACTCACGTGATAGGGGGCAGGACTATCGCCGTTTTGTACTACTACACTATCACATGACTAAGTACAACTCAGCCATGTGGGTTTCCTCACGATGTTTTCCCTCACCGTTAACAAACATTATAAATTAACCACACTTATGTCTTTAGAAAAGACAAATTAGTGTAGGCCCGACCCGGGATTTGAACACTAGTCGCTTGCACGCTAACCGGTGTTCTACCCATTGAACTATCACGTCGTATACGTCTAGCTTCGTTTCACAACCATCAATCTTTTATATTATATTTATTGTTTAATTTATCTTTACTTTATTGGGTTTTCATTCAACATAACATAACATAAACGTTCACGCCGTTTATCCCCGAAGGGGTTGGCAGAGGTACCAATACTCCTGAACTCGCATGGCAAGCGCCATCTTGTTTCCAGAGAAGGTACCCACGTTTTGCTTAGACAGTGTACTCACGTGATAGGGGGCAGGCCTATCGCCGTTTTGTACGAATAAACTGTCACATGACTAAGTACAACTCAGCCATGTGGGTTTCCTCACGATGTTTTCCCTCACCGTTAGCAACCATGATAAATTAACCACATATATGACTTTAGAAAAGACAAATTGGTGTAGGCCCGTCCCAGGATTGGAACTCACGCCCTTCTGTTTTTCGGGCGGGTGTTCTACCCACTGGACTATCATGTCGCATTCATCATTATTCTAAAACGATTCATATAATTACGTTGATTGTGGACTATACTACTTGTTTAGTTAAAAGAGCCGCTGTCAAGTAACGCATAGATAACTCTCGTTGGAGTATGAAACTGATAAGGGTTAATCCAATGACTTATCGTACGCCGTATTCGTTCACGGATGAATACCATTGATTGAAGAGATAATTACTGTGTTGAAATTTTATTACATGAAAGTAATTAACTTTCCTAATAATATATGAACGGAGCCGGGACGTGTCTACTCAACACGGGAGGCCTTTGCCCAGCAATGGGACACAATAATAAAGGCTATATAAAAAAAATTGTTGCCGGTTGGTGCCGGCGTAGAATGTCACTACACCTTTCTATTCACGGGTGTCATAAGAGGCGACTATACCCATCACCAAAGATACTTTATAAACTCTCAAAACTTTCATTAATATGGATTTAATTTATATTTATTCTTTTCGTTAATTATTCCTTTTTCATTTTAATTATCTAACTCAATTTTATGTTTAATTTTATTGTAAATTAGGTTAGTCTTATTTTATAAAAATTACAATTATTTCAATCAATGGCAATCAAAATTGTAAAATAATATTTAATGATGTGTAAATACCTATGCATATGTTTATTGTTGGCATCCTAGCACAGGCCACTGGCTTAGTAGGATGCTATTGAACTCTCAATTGTGCAACTACAGAGTTAAATATATAACTATGGTTATAAATGTGAAATAAAAACATACATACATACACTCACGGCTATAATTCCCTAGAAGGGGTAACCATAGCTAAGGAATTATAAATTCCTCAGCCACTTTTGGAAGTTCAGTGGGGAAAAGATCGTAAAATAAATGTTTTTGGTGATGGATCTCGCATCGCCCAAAAATCCAATAAAAAGCCCTAATACCCTTAGTCGCCTCTTACGACACCCGTGCGTAGAAAGGGGTAGCGACATTCTAAGCCGGCACTACACGCAAAAAAAACATATTTGTAATATGTTATCATGTCTTATTTGTGGAAATAAACTATTTTATTATTATTATTTCTACCACCTTCTCCCCTATCAACTACCAAATGTGGCTGAGGAGTTTCAAGCTCCAAAGCTCTGGCTACTTCTTTTTGAGTTATGGCCGTGAGTATATGTATGTAATATTTGAAATTCTTACATAACCGCATAAGACAAATTACCCAATCGTACTTGCATATCAATAAAAATGATTCATGAAGAGCACTTCATTTATGAGTTATTCAATGCATACATTCTGTTTTACGATCATGTTTCTTTGTACCGCGCAATACTATACAGTTTTACTTTTATTTCAACGTCCTTTGCATCGTCTGTCTGATGAAATATTTTTATTGCAGTTTTTATATACTATGCAGCATAGTACAGTTCTTAAACAGAAATACAGTTGGTTATATTACTCAAAGGGAGCTTTTCAGAATACCTTTGAATGGTAATGGAAGTAAACTACTGTCTAGTGGATAGAAGACTAGCTTTCAGGTCAGGTAGTTACGGGTTTGACCCCCGCTGAGGCCAAAATTTATACAATGGATATGGCCATTTTTTTCTAACTTTTGGATGTGATGTATAAATGTATTGTATAATTGTCATATTCATCGTCCATTTGACAACCAATGTCTCTTACTCCCGATCTTTGATTTCATTAATGTAATGTGATAACTTCTAAAAGTGGCTGAGAAATTTCTCATTCCATATGTATGTTTGTATGTATGGGTGATAAATGAACCAACCTGTGAAATAAAAACGTTATTTTTATATTAAAATATCAGGAAGCCTTATTAAAATATAAGAACATACAAATCTTAGTAGAAGTACGTACTGAACTAGATACATATCGGTTATATCGAAACTGTTGACATAAAAAGCATATATTTGCCAGCATAAGTTGACCTATAAACTTTATACTAAGACACATAAACAAGAGTTAAAATAAACTGGTAATTTAAAGCACTAAGTGCTCTTGCTTGTTTTATTCGCTAAATCCGTCGACCCAGTATGTCATTAGATTTAATGTCTGTGCATATAACATTTATATGGGTAACCATTTTAATAGGTCAAATATAGGTTACTGCGAATCTTCGTGATAAGATAAAGCACACACGATTTATATTATTTATCGAGCTTTGGGACGTGTGACTTGTTTTAATAAAGCATTTAATTGGTCACATGCAATGACTGAAACTATAAAATATATTAATAAATTACATACATACATACATATACTCACGGCTGTAAATTCCTAGATGGGGTAGCCAGAGCTAAGGAATTAGAAATCCCTCAGCCACTTTTGGAAATGTGAGTGGGGAAAAGATGGTAAAAATAAATTTGTGATGGGTCTCCAACCGCATTGCCCAAAAATTCCTTAGAGGCCCCAATACCGTTAGTCGCCTCTTACGTACACCCACCGAAAGAAATGGGGTAGTGCTATTCTAAGCCGACACTGCACAGTGTAATTATATTAATATTAGAATATATAATAAGTATTAAAAGAAACATGTAAAGACAAAGTAAATATTATTGATAGAAAAGATAAGGCACAAAATCCAGACTGAAAACTAGGAACGTTTTTTTAATGATGGTCTGAAGTAATTTTATGTGAATAAAAGAGCATGATATGAGAGGAATGATATATTAATGAGCAGAGAGAAACAACAAACATTTTCAGAATCGTACTTTGTGGCAATTGATAGATTTCACCTACCCCAGTAGGTACCTATATTTTCTTACTTCCATTTATCCCAGTAGGTAGAAGTAAGAATATATATTATGTATTGTGTTATTGCGTCCTTAGTAAAATTTTGAGTTGACATTAAATGATTATGTATTTGGTTAGTACTCAACATTATTAAATTTCCAACGAAAAAAAAGTGTCACAGCCACCTACATTCCTAAAAGATGGCGAATGTATGATAAGGTGATTAAAATATTTAAAATTTGGTAGCAAAGTATTAATTATATTTACAAAGCTCAGTGGGCTAGATGTTATCAAATATATAATGATCACACCTAGATTATATGATAAGCGAACATCGTTATAAGACTTTCAAGGTTATTTTTTATTACGTTTTAAAATCCGTTTTTTATTATTTGCCGTATTTGCCGTGTAGTGTCGGCTTAGAATAGCACTACCCCGTTTCTACCGATGGGTGTAAATGTAAAAGTATTTTAAGTCCATCTTACTCATTTCTATACCTTCATTGTTTAAAAAACTTTTTGAATCAAAACTAATAGTTAAAGTAATCTATTGTACGAAAATTTTATTCCTTTGATTCCATCTACTTATAATCAAAGCAAGATTTTTTAAATTATTTTGGTATCTCTGATATTTTTTAATTTTTTGGCCGTGTAGTGTTGGCTTAGAATTGCTGTGTAGTGTCGGTTTAGAATAGCACTACCCCATTTCTTCCGATGGGTGTACGTAAGAGGCGACTAGCGGTATTGGACCCATCACCAACAACCTTTATTTTACCATCTTTTGCCCCCACAACTTCCAAAAGTGGCTGTGGAATTTTTAATTCCTTAGCTACCCCTTCTAGGGATTTATAACCGTGAGTATATGCATGTATGTATGTAAGATAGTTTTTAATTAAAAGGTGTTGAAAATATGAGATCCACCCATAAAATCTGTTTATATTTGGTATCTGATTAGACCATTGGCCCCATCTTGTTTGCTTTACTTTGACACGACAATTTGTCATCGGCATATGATTTATGAGTGAGCTGATGATAATTGATTGATTGTTAGAGCCTGTGTAATCAAATAAAATCAATTTACGGCCTTCATGTTATTTGTATAAGTATGGATGATTTGAGGTGAGTGTGTGAGTGTTCTGTAAGTGAGTAGAACATCTTGATGAAACCTACATGGGTATATAAATTAAAGTCATAATCATCCTTAGCGACATCTCTCATTTAAACATAATATAACATAAACGTTCACGCCGAATATCCTCGAAGGGGTTGGCAGAAATACTGATACTTCTACAAATCACGTGACTTTGTCACCTGGTGTTCAGAGTACCCACGTTTTGCATCGACAGTCTACTCACGTGATAGGGGGCAGGCCTATCGCCGTTTTGTACAAATCACTGTCAAATGACTACTCGAAGGGAGTTCAACTCAGCCATGTGGGTATCCTCACGCTGTTTTCCCTCACCGTTAGCAACCGTGATAAATTAACACAAATATCTTTAAAAAAGACAAATTGGTGTAGGCCCGACCCAGGATTTGAACACTAGTCGCATTTAGTTATCACGTCGTCATATAAAGATAAAATAAACAAAAAGAAGCTTGTATAAAAACATAAAATAATATAGAGTGAGGGCTCACCACAGTCTTATAATAAGCCCATCGATAATCTTTACATCCGATAATTGTAATTAATGGAGGAAATATATTATTAAAATACGGCGTTTAAGATAAATCAGCTTTAAGCAGTGGTTATAAAACATTTAATGAACGGAAACATTTATATTAGACTAATGGACACACAGAGGCATCAAACTGTTTTTGAATGATACTCACGCAGACATGCCGTCACATATATTCTTAGCACTGAAAGCAATTTGACTTCAGAATAAAGATCTGTCGTATGGTCTCTGTAAAGTCAGTTTAACAATATTTTTAGTACTAGTCTTTGTACTCTTGGAGTTTTCATCATAAAAGTCTTGAGAGTACCATTATATGCACTAATACTTATACAGTACCGTATACGTGGTAATTTTCTGTCTTATAGTTTCATAAAAGATAAATTTTAGATGCTGCTGTTTTTCAATACGTCTATAGTTTTTAGAAGGGCAAGCACGAGCGCTATTTCATCGACACGATAACGGTTAGAATGAGACGGCAGTATACGATATTAAGTAAGTGCGTAAGACATGGCTGCTTTATCCCACGCGATAACTAGTTTAAACACCGCTCGTACTAGCCGGTGAAACGTTTGGCGAGAAACCATATTGAACCGTTTTGCATTAAAATGATATCATTCTTTAATAACAAGGTACAAAACTTACGATTCTAGCGACGCATATTTCTTACGCACTTACATAATACCGTAAACTTTTATCTTATTCTAACCGACAGAGTAACGATAAAATAATGCTCATTCTAGGCCTCTATGAATACCTAATATTACAAATCATAGAACGCCTAATCTGTGTATTGTCCGCGAATAAATGGCTTTTCGACACAGGCAGGAATCGAACCCGCGACCTCGGGTATACACCCCCATCCATCTGCCAATTGAGCTACCGTGTGGCTGCCAGCGCGAAATTCTTCTATCCTTTATTTCTTTTACACGTTTAAGTAGTGTTTGCGTTTCCTACCTTCGAATTTTTACTAATTCGGAAGGCCACTTGTCTACCTTTTCAGATAGAATGCAAATGTTGAAAACTAACTATCACATAATTTAAATATTTTTGTTCATGAAAATCTCATCTTTCCTTTATTTATTCGTTATTTATTAGTAATAATCCCCACAGGAAATTTTCATGAACAAAAACAATTAAATTATCCAACCGATAAGTTAAATAATTGAGGCCTTTTAGAGAAAAATAGTTATCTGCGTTTTGTGGCAATTTTGTTTCCTTCTTCTTTCTTTCATAATTTTCTTTCCTTTTCAGTATATAGATGATTGTACTTTTAATCGGATATAAGAAATATTTTGTTTACTCACATTTGGCAAAATTTAAAAAAGAATATCTACGTTCAGAAAAGAAGATATTTGATCATGGAAAAAGGAAATACAGGAAGGATAATACTTTTTTGACGCAGCATAACAAATGTTCAATAAGAGAGCAATTTCCGGGTAAATAATAATTTCCCCTTTTATTCGAGTCTTTCTGTATTTTGTTTGCATCAGCTTTTATTTATTCCGGATCGTATGTTTGGATTGACGAAATTTAAAATAGTTATTCATAATTATTCAGATGATGTTTCGAATAATAATATGTTGTTATATACGATGTGAGCTATTCGTCGTAATTTTAATTTCATTTGTTTTTATGAATGCAATATTATGGTTTTTACCGAAATAATCTTTTAGGTGAATCAATCAGTATTTACACTTTAATTCAATTTAGGGAAATACAGATTTAGGATTTTGAAAATAATTTTGAGGTATATTAAAATTATTTTGGTCATACTTAATATCTTTAATCAAAGTTAGTTAAACTTACGTTATGCCTTTTTTCTTTTAAATAACAACTATTTTTCCTTGTCCGTTTTTTTAGTTTATTTATTGTTTTTTTACTTGTTAAGTTTGCTGTGTAGTATTGGCTTAGATTAACACTACCCCATTTCTGCCGGTGGGTGTTCGTAAGTGGCGACTAACGGTATTGGGGCTTTTAAGGGATTATTTGGCGATGCGGTTGGAGATGCATCACCAACATCCTTTATTTTGCCATCTTTTCCCCACTTAACTTTCCAAAATTGGCTGAGGAATTTATAGTTCCTTAGCTCTGGCTACCCCTTACCCCTGGTTAATATGTTGTTAAGTAAACTGCAAATGTGTATCCAGAGCCTCAGGATTGGAATCTACTCAGCCACTTTTGGAAATTGAGTGGGGAGAAGTTTGAAAAATAAAGGGTGGTTGGTGATACGTTTCCATCCACATCGCCCAAAACTACTTACATACATACATATACTCACGGCTATAAATCCCTAGAAGGGGTAGCCAGAGCTAAGGAATCAGCAAATTCCTCAGCCACTTTTGGAAGTTGAGTGGGGAAAAGATGGTAAAATGAAGGTTGTTGGTGATGGGTCTCCAACCGCATCGCCCAAAAATCCCTTAAAAACCGTTAGTCACCTCTTACGTACACCCACCGGAAGAAATACATTAGTGCTTGTCTAAGATACTACACAGTTTCACTTCAGATTCTTACCTTTTTTAAATCGTGAGTTTACCATGATACTAATTATCATATAACAGCATTTATTCTGCGTATTGAAGAAATTAAAATCATTGCAAACTATACGATAGATCCTGAGATTCTGAGTTACAATTACTCATTCATAGACAAGATTGTTATTATCATACAGCTTTAGAAACAGAATGGGATTATAAACACAATAAACAATTGAACTTTTGAAATACATAGTTTCGTCCTATGGTATATAAAAGATTTAAAATGACTGACAACTTCTAAACAAGAGGAAAATGGACCAACTTTACAAGAAGTACAAAATTAGCGGCATAAAAGCAATTTCGTGAATAATGAATGTTGATTAATGCGGACGGACAAACAAACTCGACGCTCTGTCCAAACTTATTTTGACAAGCTTTCTTACGAAAGTGACAGGATTCCTATAACAAGAAAGTTTCGTCCAATTTTTAAGTAAGTCGTTGAAAGTTATTATTGGGTAATAAAAAATGCTGTTTCGCCGAAAATAACTAATGGGCAGTGAATGACTGAAATATTTTATTCATTTAAAGAAGCTTACATACATAATCTCTATATATAAAATCGCTCTGGCTCACTGACAGACAGCGCACAGTCTACACATCTGGACCTAGAGAGCTGAAATTTAGTAGGTAGGTTTTAGTGCTAAATATGAAAACAAATAATTTTGAGAAATTCCCAAATGAACGGGAATTATAAAAAAATCTGGGAAGTGTGAGCTTCCGCAATTTCAATTATATCAGGTTGAAATTTGGCATAAAGATTCTTTAACAGAATATATAATAATCTATATTACAAAAGGATAACCAGAAATTCTTACGACAGAACAGAACAGACAGAAATTACAGGAGATGAAAGTGTATATGATACCTGAATAATCTTCATTCCATCTATTTCATATACATGTGACCGTGTAGTGTCGGCTTAGAAAAGCACTACCCCGTTTCTACCAATGGGTGTACGTAAGAGGCGACTAACGGTATTGGGGCTTTTAAGGGATTTTTGGGCGATGCGGCTGGAGACCCATCACCAACAACCTTTACTTTACCATCCTTTCCCCACTCAATTTTCCAAATGTGGCTAAGGAATTTCTAATTCCTTAGCTCTGGCTACCCCTTTCTAGGGATTTATAGCCGTGAGTATATGTATGTATGTATGTATGTATGTGTCAAATAGTTTACATTATTGTAATTGCTAAATAACTCAGATAAAGGCTTATGGATTGGGGTGATGCTGGTAGCATTGCAGAGGTCGTCTTAAAATAACTATTCCATGCGGAAAAAGTTGTGAGAAAAGCTAGTGAAGTACAAGGGAGGAACTTTTTTTACCACGATCCTTTCTCGTATGTTTTACATAATATTCAACTTAACTTTCACGCCCTTAATCCCCAAGGGAGACAAACGTCAGCTGTTGCCGTGATCAATATAAGGGAGCCCCCTTATATTGATCACGGTCACATTGTCGTTTTAGCGGCAACAAATAACATCTTCTGTGAAAATTGCAACTTTATAACACACTTCTTGAGATACACTCTGATGACAGTTGAAAAATCAGGCAAACAGCAAAAACGGCTCAGTAGTAGGGTTCCGTTTTCTCATTTTTGGTACTGTATCCTAAAACGCAAAACATACATACATATATTCACGGCTATAAATCCCTAGAAGGGGTAGCAAGAGCTATAGAATTAGAAATTCCTCAAATACTTTTGGAAGTAAAGTGGGGAAAAGATGTTAAAATAAAGGTTGTTGGTGAAGGGTCTCCAACAGCATCGCCCTAAAATCCCTTAAAAAGAACCAACACCTTTAGTCGCCTCTTACGTTTACTCTCGGGAACAAATGGGGAAGTGGTATTCTAAGCTGACACTACACAGCAATTTGTTTTTTTATATAATATATATTTTTAATAAAACGACATGATAGTCCAGTGGGTAGAACACCCGCCCGAAAAACAGAAGGGCGTGAGTTCCAATCCTGGGACGGGCCTACACCAATTTGTCTTTTCTAAAGTCATATGTGTGGTTAATTTATCATGGTTGCTAACGGTGAGGGAAAACATCGTGAGGAAACCCACATGGCTGAGTTGTACTTAGTCATGTGACAGTGTATTCGTACAAAACGGCGATAGGCCTGACCCCTATCACGTGAGTATACTGTCTAAGCAAAACGTGGGTACCTTCTCTGGAAACTAGATGGCGCTTGCCATGTGAGTTCAGGAGTATTGGTACCTCTGTCAACCCCTTCGGGGATAAACGGCGTGAACGTTTATGTTAATAAAACATAAAATAATCTCATTAAACTATATTGTATCTAGATCTAAAAGGCCATAAATTAAGACACAAACCTGGAAAAGTTTTCGCTAACTAACCGCCTTGCGTGACTCGCGAATATAAAAACCTAATTTACTAAGTGTTATTTATATCATCCGCAAATTGACAGCTGAACGACACCAATTATTACATAACGATGTGATGGCATGTTATGTTAGAATATGAGAAATATACTCGTAGCAAAAAGTTTGAAGGACATTTGAAACGTCAGTTCATTTCTTAGATCATCGTTATCAATTTTTGTATTATATTTTTAATTGTAAAATATGGAAAGGAATATTGGACAAGGTAATAGGCATTTTTTTTCTTTTTTTCTTACGGTTCTTTTTCGTACGTTATCACTTTGCTTGCGCCGACTCACAAATTAATTTAAGAGAATTTTAATATTTAGGTAGGATGTTTCAGTTATTATTTACATTAGTCAAATATCATAAACAATTTAAAATCAAAAACCGAACACAGGATAGAAAAGAGTTCTTAACAATATGTATGTATGTAGCTATGTAGTGTCGGCTTAGAATAGCACTACCCAATTTCTTCCCGTGGGTGTACGTAAGAGGCGACTAACGGTATTGGGGCTTTTAAGGGATTTTCGGGCGATGCGGTTGGAGACCCATCAACAACAACCTTAATTTTTACCATCTTTTCCCCACTATCATTTCCAAAAGTGGCTGAAGAATTTCTAATTTCTTAGCTCTGGCTACCCCTTCTAGGGATTTACAGCCGTGAGTATATGTATGTATGTATATAGAAACTATGACTAACTATTGAATTTTTAAAGACATGTATACAATTTGAACCAAAAATCAGCTGTATAATACTCACACTTCAAACACAATCAATACAGATTATCTTATCACTGACAGTGAAGAGGTATTTGATATCGCTCTGAAAAATAGCTTAGGTCAATATTGATGTAATATGACTAGTGTAGACAGCCAATTAGATCGTTCGATTATGCGATTACGTACTCTCTGATGTAATTTATATATACGTAGACTTATTTACGCATCTCGCGGTTAAACTGATTAAAATAAAAAAAAAAACACTAGGAGAGGTAGGGAGAGCTTCGGAATAAAAAAATCATCACCCACTTTTGGAAGTTGAGTAGGGATTGTAAAATAAATGTTTTGGGTGATGGGTCTCCAAAAACCACTTTAAAAGCCCTATGCACTTAGTCGCCTGTTCCGATGCCCGTGGGTAGAGAGGGGTAGTGACATTCATATCATAATATCTATTAAATAAAAATAACTCCAAAATTTTCAAAAACTATTTGATGATACAAAACTCATAAAATTTCAACAAAACGTGGGCGGGAAATGCTCAACCCAAAATTGTATACAAGGCCCAAACCTTTGAAATTCGTAGATTTACGATGAACGACGATATAGTCTATAAAAAAGGTTTTTAATAGCCAAAACGCCAACACCCAATTTATAAATGACGGTAGAAAACTAAACAAAACGCCGCGCCCCTGCCAGTTGTTTTCACATAAATGGCATATTAATAGTCAGCCATAACAAAGATTTCGCCAGTACACAACAGTTTCTGATTTCACTTTCACGTTACTGGATCTTATACAAATAGCAACCCTGAACGTTTGTAAATTGGTTTGTCAACAATGTATTTGAGGCTATATGATTTTGAACTCAGTAGTAATGAAGATAGAGGTGAAATTAAGTTTTCTGTTATTGTGCTAAATAGGTTTGTAAACACCTTCCTACCACGACTGAGTGTTAGTCGTTGGTATTATGAGGTGTTAAGATTAAGGTCTGTGTCATAGATAACACAATTTGGAGCAAATATAAGGTGACATTGAATGCGACGAAGAACTGATCGAAATCAATCCATATATACACGGAAAGTAGTGTCGGCTTAGAATAGCACTACCTTATTTCTTTCCGTGGATGTTCGTAAAAGGCGACAAAGTGTATTAAGGCTTTTTAAGTGGTTTTTCGGCGAAGTGGTTGGAGACCCGATCACCAATGATACTTTATTGCTACCATCTTGTCCCCTATCAACTTCCAAATGTGGCTGAAGAGTTTCCAGGTCTGAAGCTATGGCTGCCACTTTTAGGGAATAATGGCCGTGAGTATATGTATGTATTATTCAATACTGCAAAAAATTATCTCAAAAATAGTCAATCTTAAAAAATACTCTAACTATCATTAGTGTGTATCGGAACTTACATTCTATTCTACACATGTGAGTCGGTTACTGTTTAGCGTTTATAGTCAAAAATTGAAGTATTTTTTATTTTATTTTTATTTATAAAATAAACTTGCGCATTTCACAAGCGTAACCTATATCTTTCCTTGCTTACTACTAGTACCACAGTAAATACAACAATACAAGTTCAGGGTAAACTTTATTATTTCTTACTTAAATATTTTTCTAATTTTCTTAAGTTATTTTACATTCTTTTAGAATAAAGACTTTATATTAAATATTTTGCATAAAAAATATTTAGAAACAAGACCGCATTCTCGTTACAAAAATATTTTAATCACTTTATTTATTTTTCCACTCAGTTTATTTAACATTCCTTGATCAAAAATGACTAGTTTCTTTATATACTCGCGGCTATAAATCCCTTGAAGGGGTAGCCAGAGCTGTGGAATCAGAAATTCCTCAGCCACTTTTGGAAAATTGCATAGGGAAGAGATGGTAAAATAAAGGTTGTGATGGGTCTTCAACCGCATCGCCCAAAAATCCTTAATAGCCCCAATACCGTTAGTCACCTCTAACGTACACCCACCGGAAGAAATGGGGTAGTGCTATTCTCAGCCGACAATACACAGCTACCATTACCATAGCAAACTTTGTACCATTTATACTCGTAAGCATGAGTAATTTTTAATTCTGATGCCCTGGTAACCCTTTTTTACTCATCACATATTACTCAATAATTTCCAAAGCTATAGGCCCGATTTCTGAATTGAGTATTCAAGCTGAGAACGACTTAAGTATCGTGTTGCCTCATTCAGTTGTTAAGATTTCAATGCGACAGCACGATACTTAAGTTGTTCTCAGCTGGAATACTCAATTCAGAAATCGGGCGATAGTATCTAGAATCATTTTATAATTTGTTCACAGCATAGCTACTTCGAACGAACTTTTAACTAGATATCGCGTGGTATAAAACAGCCATCTCTTTCCCACTAACTAAGTATCTTATACTGTCATCTCATTCTAACTAATATCGTGACGGTAAAATACCACTCGAGCTAGGCCTTAAGGGCCGGCGCTGACTGCCGGCATGGCATGGCAAAGGATTTCGGTACAGATATAGCATTTTTAATCTTATTACCATGCGTATAGAATTCATTTTGACACAACGATGCCGAGGGAGGCCGCGGTAAGACAGAACGTCGGCATCGTTGTGTCAAAATGAAGTAAAATGAATTCTATACTCATGGTAATAAGATTAAAAATGCTATATCTGTACCGAAATCCTTTGCCATGCCATGCCGGCAGTGAGCGCCGGCCCTTAGCTATGCAGATGGTGGTGCGAAAAAGGTTTCACGTCGCTAAAACGAAAATTAATTAAGTCACGATTTCTTCAATAGAGTGAAAATTAATTAATTTTCGATTCTCTCATGGTTTCAAATTCTTGTAAACATAACCACTTCACTGTAATACAACCTGTTTATTGGTAAATATGAGATGGCATTTAATTAATTTAATTAACTAGAGTTGGTTAATTGAGTAACTATAATGTATTGCTGTTTGGTTTCAGTTGAGGATATCATTTATTTATTTATTTATTTATTAGGCATGCCCACAGTACAACATCATAATATTATATTTTCCAAAAGACGTAATGTTTTGCTAAGATGCAGCACCAAAACAGCATGCACAGCATTACCTAGTAAGTTGAACTATACAATGTTTGATACAAATATAAATGACTAGCTGACCCCACAGACTTCGTACTGTCAAAAGTGTAGACTTTCACGTCGTCAAACTGAAATATTTAACTGACCGGTCTCTTTCAAGCGATGAGAAAAAATGTGTTTTTCATAGTGTCCTCACAATTTTTTCACTTTATAAGTTTTAAGCTTATAAGTATAGTAGTTTCGGCTGAACATTGATTCTTATTCAGTTAGTCTATTGATCTCTTAATTTTTCTGGGATAAAAAGTGACCTATTGTGTTAATTTGATCATTATCTGGCTTCCTGTAAATTTTATTTTAAATGCGTTCTGTGAATTAGTCTTCATTTAGCTACAAACATACATACATCTTATTATTTATAATATTTATAGGATTAGGCTTAAACATAAGCTTCTCGCGCAGGTGACCTTGCCCTTGTCTTGCGCTTCATGCACGTGTGTAAATTTTGTTACGGAGTAATTTTAAAATTGTATTATCTTCTAAGATGTTTATTTAAATTAAGTGATGTTGAGGACAATTTTTTTTCAATTAAATACTCTCAATCAACAACATATTTATTTGGATAAAGATTAATATTATGTTGATAAAACATTATGGCAATAATGCATTAAATTCGACCAAATTTATTTACCACTAGTGGATCGGCCCCGCTTCGCACGGGTAGCGTAGTTTTAAAAATATTGGAGGTTCCTTCAATCACTGCTCAAGCGTTATGAAATTAGCGCCTTTATTACAACTTACCTACAGCACTCATGTCTGAATATAGTGTTACTTTGTGATTTTGAAAGCGCTTTTATGATCGGTTCAGATCAATATCTCCGAAATTAAGCTAATTTTTAGGTTTTAATTGATGCAACTACTTGCGCCATCTAGTACGTAATATGTAAATAACTAAGGATTTGGTTTTGATCGCGTGCGACTATTATGTTGGGACTATTAATTTTGGTGTTTCTATACCGATTTCTATGATTATTTTTTTATTGAGTAGGTAATAATGTTAACTTTTGAAATAAGGGTGATTGAGAGTATTATAAACGTAAGAGAAAACAAATATATTCAGAATGCGCCGAACTGCTAAGCTATCGGGAGTTACACGTGTTGTTGTGAGTCAACCATAAAAGATAGACATATACTGTTGCGGAATATTTTTTAGATAATTTTATGTAGAATATTTCCGGCATACGTGATTTCTATGTAACTTTGACCATTAAGGCTGCACACGCGAGGGAAGCTTAAAAAATGGAGTAACTGCTCCCGTTTTCCCAAAATTTCCCAAAATTCCCCTTTACTATTCTGCTGGAAAGTATACAAAAACCTGCCCAGGAGTATGAAGAATAATTGTACCAAGTTTCGTTAAAATCCGTCGAGTAGTTTTTGTTTCCATAAGGAACATACAAATCGACAGACAGACAGACAGACAGACAGACAGACAGAAAGACAGACAGACAGACAGACAGACAAAAATTTTACTGATTGCATTTTTGGCATCAGTATCGATCCCTAATCACCCCCTGATAGTTATTTTGAAAATATATTCCATGTACAGAATTGACCTCTCTACAGATTTATTATAAGTATAGATAAAAATGGTTGTAGTAAGTGAAACTTAAAAGTTGGACATATACTGTCCCGGGCATTTTTTTAGATCATTTAAAGAGAAATAATTCATTAATACATTTTTTTTGGGTAACTTAAACCGATTACGCAGCGCACACAACGGAAGCCTTAGTATTAATAATTATCACCGTTTTTGCAACATTATTCGCTGATAGTTTGCTCTTATTGATCGCAGCGTGATGATATATAGCCTAAAACCTTCCTCAATAAATGTACTATCCAGCACAAAAATAATTTTTCAATTTGATTGGGTAGTTCCTGAGATCCTAGCGTTCAAAAAAACAAACTCTTCAGCTTTATAATATTATAGTATAGATTCAATTAAAATTACATTATATTGTACTTGGATATCGTACGACTAAGAGGTTTTTAGTCATCAGGTGGTTGGATACCTATCACAAAAAACATTTATTTTATATACTATTACTTTCCCCACTTAACTTCCAAAAGAACCTGAAGAGTTTTCTGATTACTACCCCTGGCTAACCCTCTTAGGGATTTATGGCCGTGAGTATATGTATGTGTATATATATAAATTTAATTGTTTTGATGAAATGGATTATTAAATTGAACAAAGGCAGTTCAATGTAAGAATCCATGTAGTTTAAGTCTATAAATGCGCTACACCTAAATAGCTTAGAGCTTTCCCGCTTAAACCGGTCAACTTGGGTCCGGAAACGGTACACCGGAAGTTCCAGTCGCTGTGGAGTGAACTGATTTCCTTTCAAATTTATTCAATGATACAGAGAGTGAGAACACATAAATACACACACACACACACACAAGTAACCTCTTTAGATAAATTTGTAACCACAGTTTTATGACAAGTAATTCATTTATGTTACGTCTCACTAACAATACATGTAATATTGAATAAAATTTGTCGTTAAAGCTGGCTTAGAATGTTACTACCCGTTTCTACTCATAGATGTCGTAAGAGGCAACTATGGCTATAAGGCTTTTCTTAGTAGTTTTCGGGCGATGCGGTTGGAGACTCATCACTAACGATACATTATTTTTACCATACATACATATACTCAGGGCTAAAAATCCCTAAAAAGGGTAGCCAGAGCTAAAGAATTAGAAATTCCTCAGCCACTTTTGGAAAGTTGTGTGGGGAAAAGATGGTGAAATAAAGGTTGTTGGTGATGGGTCTCCAACTGCATCGCCCAATAATCCCTTAAAAGCCCCCATTACCGTTAGTCGCCTCTTACGTGCACCACCGGAAGAAATGGGGTAGTGCTATTCTAAGCCGACACTACACAGCAAACTTATTTTTACCATCTTATCTCTTATTAACTTCCAAGTGTGGCTGATCGATAATCATTCTGATAATTAATATATTTATTTATACACACGGAAATGAATTCCAAGCAGGGGTAGGCAGAGCTCTGGAGCTAGAATCTCTCAGCCACACTTGGAAGGTGATAGGGGACAAGATGGGAAAAATAACGCATCGTTGGTGATGGTTCTCCAACCACTTCGCTCAAAAACCACTATAAAAACCTCTATATCCTCAGTTGCCTCTTACGACACCCGAGGGTAGAAAGGGCTAGTTACATTCTAAGCCAGATATTCAATTGCTTACATTTTATCTCATAATTTTCCCTATTTCACCTCAATTTAACTTGTTAAGTTACGTAAAATAAGGAAAATTATGAAAGCCACAAAACCGGCAAAGAAAGTTTACCATTATGCTTTGCTAATTGTTACTTAGACTCAATTAAGAACAGACAAAGTAGGCCCCGTACTTTCAAACTTCTGACGTTGAAATTATTGTAATAATGAGTGGATTCAATTGTTGTGTAAAACAGGATGTTAACGACTGTTGCTGTTTTCACACAGTTGGCTTAAAATAACACTATTTAGATCTGTTTGTGGGTATCTTAAGAAATTATTAATAATAGGAGATGGTACGAATGATTGTTGGGGGTAAGGTTGAAAACGCATTTACATTATTCTTATGACTATCTTTTCTCAACTCAACTTAGAAAAGAGACAGAGGGTTGTTGATCTAGTAGAAATAAAAAATACCTAATATATTACATACATATACACACGGCTATAAATCCCTAGATGGGGTAGCCAGAGCTAAGGAATGAGAAATTCCTCAGCCGCCTTTGGAAAGTTCAGTGGGGAAAAGATGGTAAAATAAAGGTGTGTTGATGATGGGTCTCCAACCGCATCGCCCAATAATCTCTTAAAAGCCCCAATACCGTTAGTCGTCTCTTACGTACACCCACCGGAAGAAATGGGGTAGTGCTATTCTAAACCGACGCTACATAGCGAATATATTAATAAATAACAAAACATATTCTCATATCTCAAGAAGAAAGCTTGGTTAGATTTACTAGCGATTAAAGCTAGTAAACGAATGGATGCGAGAGTAACAGATGATGTAGTGAAGAATAGTGAAGATGAATATAAGAGAGTTAAGAATGAGGTTAAGAAGAAAATAGAAAAGAAAAAGCGTGATCTGATAGAATGGTGTGAGAGGAAACTCTCTGATAATTTCCGGAATAACCAAAAGTTGTTCTGGAAATATATCCGGAAAGAAAAGGGAGTTTCCCAAAACACGAGAGTGAATGTTGTGAGAGATGAACAGGGTGAATTGGCGACGGATGAAAGTAGCATAAGACGAGTATGGAAGAACTATTTTGAGGGACTCTTTGAAAAAGAGGATTCACCTATTTCTTCGCCAATTGGCAGCAATGTTGACTGGAATGAGGCATTGGGTGACAGTAGTGACAGTGAGATTAGTATGGAAGAAGTAATGAAAGCATTGAAAAGTATGAAAGTAGGGAAAGCGGCAGGGTATGATAGGATAAGTATCGAAATGCTGAGGGCTGGTAAAGGGTTGGTGGCTTCCTGGCTGTACTTCCTTTTTCAAAAGTGTTGGTCGAGTGGTAAAGTACCACGAGATTGGTGCAGGGCAGTAATTGTGCCCTTATATAAAGGAAAAGGGTCACACCAGGAAGCTAAAAACTACCGCGGAATCAGCCTACTCAGTGTTGTCGGTAAATTGTATGCAAAGGTATTGATTGAAAGAGTGATGAATGAAACAGATGACAAAATTTGGGATGTGCAAGCAGGATTTAGAAAGGGAATGGGATGTATGGATCAAATCTTCTCTTTAAGGAGCATCACTGAAAAGTTCTTAGCCAAGAATCGAAAGGTGTATTGCTCCTTCATAGATTTAGAGAAGGCGTATGATAGGGTGGTAAGGAAGTATTTGTGGGAGGTGTTATCCAAGTTCGGCTTGGGGAGCCAACTTATACGTGCACTGGTATCACTCTATGAGGATTCTAGTGCATGTGTAAGAATAAACGGGGAAAACACAGACTGGTTCGGTATCTCTAGGGGTGTCCGACAGGGATGTGAAGCTTCTCCGTGGCTCTTCAACTTGTTCATGGATGACTGTCTGATAGAGTTGCGTGAAAGTGATTATGGACTGAGAATGGGTGGATTCGTCATCAAATGCCTCTTATATGCTGATGATCAAGTGTTACTTGCATCGTCGGTTTAGGAGTTGCAAGAGATGATGAATACCGCATGTGCGTCGTTTGAAAGAAAAGGAATGAGAGTAAATGTGGATAAAACCAAAACCATGGTTTTCGAGAGAGAGGAGAATATGACTGAATGCGTGATTGAGATCAATGGTAAGAAAGTGGAACAAGTGAAAGAGTTCGTATATCTGGGAAGTTTGTTTACTAGGGATGGAAAGTGTGATGAAGACATTGAAAGAAGAGTAAAAAAGGGTAATGCGGTAAATGGAGCACTGGATAGTCTCATGTCTAGTCAATCGGTGTCCGAAAAGGCCCGAATGGCTGTGCATGATGCTGTCCTCGTTCCTACGCTTATGTATGGCAGTGAATGTTGGGTGTGGCAGAAGAAGCATGAAAGCAGAGTAAATGCAGTAGAAATGAGATCCCTCAAAAAAGTTTGTAATGTAAGGTTATGTGATCGTGTGAGAAATGATGTGATTCGTGAAAGGTGTGGTGTAAAAGATGATATTGTAAGAAAGATAGAAAAAGGAATGTTGAGATGGTTTGGGCACATAGAGAGGATGGATGACAGTAAAGTGGTGAAAGAGATATATAGAGCCAATGTGGAAGGTAATGTTAGTAGAGGACGACCTCGGAGGACACATTTAGATCAAATAGAAAATGTGCTCAAAAAGGCAGGTGTCCGAAGTACGAAGAATAAAAGAGCATGTATGAAAAGATTGATGGATGTGAATGAAGCTAGAGAGGTTTGCCAGGATCGTACAAAGTGGCGATCGATAGTCTCTGCCTACCCCAATGGGAACTAACGGCGTGAGAATATATGAATATGTATATTCTCATAGTGACTTAATAGTTAAAGAAACAGACGCCAAGACCCTGACTTTGGCTGACTTTTCCAACTTCACCTCCGTTAGTAGTTCTACGAACGGAGGTGAAGTTAGTAGTTCTACTAACTAAGGCAGCCAAAGGTCTTAGTTAGTTCCTAATGAGTTGTTCTGTTCGTTTAAGTGACCGTTCAATATTCCTTCGGTTCCCTTGTTGACTTAATTGTACTTAAGGGGTGGCTCAGGTACTAATACTTACATACATACATACATATACCCACGGCTATAAATCCCTAGAAGGGGTAGCCAGAGGTAAGGAATTAAAAATTCCTCAGCCACTTTTGGAAGTTGCGTGGGGAACATACATACTCACGGCTATATTCCCCTAGAAGGGGTAACCAGAGCTAAGGAATTATAAATTCCTCATTTACTTTTGGAAGTTGAGTGGGGAAAAGATGGTAAAAATAAAGGTTTTCGGTGATGGGTCTCCAACCGCATTGCCCAAAAATCCAATAATAAGCCCCAATATCGTTAGTCGTCTCTTACGTACACCCACCGGAAGAAATGAAGTAGTGCTATTCTAAGCCGACACTACACAGCAAATCCCATATGACTTTAAAAAGACAGATTGGTGTTGGCCTGATTCGAAATTTGAACTCACGTATCTTGCATGAGAAGCGTTCCTGTTTACTCTGAGCCATGAAGGGTGTGTTAACTTATTAATATTGCATGGAATCGGAGATCCAGAAATCATACAAAATCATGCCATACAAACATACATACATATACTCACGCCATTAGTTCCCATTGGGGTAGGCAGAGACTATCGATAGCCACTTCGTAAGATCCTGACAAATCTCTCTAGTATCATTTACAGCCATTTTATATCCATCAATCTTTTTATACATGCTCTTGTATTCTTTATACTTCGGACGCCTGCCTTTTTGAGCACACTCACAATTTATTCCAAATGTGTTCTCCGTGGTCGTCCTCTACTAACATTACCATCCACACTAGTTCTATTTATAGATCCCTCTTACCAATTAAATTCATGACCGTAGTAGAATATTAGTTTAAACACCTGGCTAGGCTAGGACATGAATAGTGTCTTGATTGTATCCTTCGAGCGCACAGTGGTACCGCCGCCATACAAGGGCGGTCATAAATACCTTACTCTCTTAATTTGCATTTTTTTTGGGTAAATCAATAAAATAACGTTTAAGATTGTATACTAATGATGTATTTAATTGTTAGAAGTAAAGAAAGAAGTAAAAGTATACCACCACCATGATTTTTATACAATTCAAAGAAATAAAATAAATAGGTATAAATATATTAATTTATTTCTAATGATAACTACGAAATATCTACTTTTTGGTATTAATATAATTGTTAATTTAATATTTTTACCATAAAAAATACATTATAACTATTTTTATTTTAAACTTACAGCTAAGTATACATGCATCTCTTACTAAACTGAAAAAAAGTACTACAAATAAATTGGAATATAAATCAAACTTTTAATAGATGTAACACTTCTTTAGACATAACACTTTTCTTCTGACGGGGGAGTTTTCGAAGGCCAGTAATAAATGGATCCAAACTGAGTAAAAGTCTATTTAGCAAATCCGAATTACTAACTTCTCTTGACATCTTGCGCGTGTGATCTCGTCTGAAGGACTTATAGAATTTATTGTTTGATTCAGCTGCCTCTTCAGATAACTCCCCGAACGATACTAAAACGTGTTGCGCTACCTGAGCCCCGTGAATGAGCACTTTGTGGACGGAAGCTGGAAGGTTCAACCACGGATATTCTTGAATCAAAAGACGCGCGGTTTCTAATTCATATTTCTCGAAAATTACTTAAAATATGTTTATGTTTCTGTGCAACTGTTCCGCCATGTTCCAATAGCCATACCTAAAATAACTGCATCCTTGTAAAGGTACATGTAATCGTATAACCTGGAAAGAAAAGTTAAAACTGTTGTATCGGGTTTTGAGAATTTGCTAATTTTGAGTCTACGCAGTAGACTTTAAGAACTCGTAGAAGCTACATAGGCAGCTCTTGGCGGCTGAATGTTTTTGAATTCGAAAGAAGACACTTTAATCTTAAAATTGTACTATGTGAGAACCATTGAAGATATCTGACATACTCTTAAAACTTTAGGAAAAGTCAAAATAATGTTTATTTTTAAACAAAATATTGTTGTACATTAGAAGGGACAAACATGTTCTAATATGACAGATTAACGGTTTAAAATGAACCTGAATTGTAATACATACCTTGTTCATGGAAATCCATATCCCGGAAGTCACTCACAAACAATGCAATTCTGAGAATTTACTACCGCATAAACAATGTTCTAATGAGTCACTGATAACGGCGAGCATAAGGATAAGATGCTTTCACTTTGAGGGTCAAAAGCAAATTGTTCTCAAATGAAAAGGGTGACATATTTATACTTTTTGGATAGCTTGTTTATTGGTTTATCGGTAAAAACAATAAAATGAATAGTATTTGATAGTCGACTTTACCGATTAATGGCCTATGGCGGTACCACTGTGGAGCGGTTGGAATCACCGCTGTGTGTGAGATATGTGTAAATGTACGCTAGCAGTGACTTATATTTTAATTGAATACATAAATTGTAATTTATTTATTACATTTAAAACGATTATTTTTTATGTCGAAAATTGGTCGGAACATTTCCGAAATATTAATTTGATTTTGTTGTATTTAATGTTACTAATCAATTAAGGAAATAAAACTTTTCGACACCAGCGGTACTCAAACCCGCGACACGCGGGAATACGCCCCCCGTACTATTACTCCTCCTAAATATAAATATAAATCCATACATACATACATATGCTCACGGCAATATATCCCTAAACGGGGTAGCCAGAGCTTTGGAAATAAAACATTCATCAGCCACTTTTAAAGTAAACACAAAACGATCCAGCCCAGAGTGTACCACAATCAAATACAACAGTGGTTATCAACACCAACAGAACATCCAAGCTCCAATTAGCACAACCGCAAGAAACTTTTTCAACTTAGTTGGTTGTTTATTCCTAAGTGAATGGCTGCTGTCTTACTTTAAAACTACTTAACTTACTTCAGACATACATTACGCTTTAAAAGCGGAGAAACGTCTAATTGCGTTTTATTTTTGTTGTAAGTTTAATGACGTTGTTTTCAGTCCGGTTCAGTTTATTACAAAGTAGCGTATTGCCCTGGTTTTGCTCAGCTAATTATGTTAGGAGTTTAACTACGCGATCAAATCCGCAGCGAGCAGATCCGTAGAAGAACCGGGGTTACTGACATAGCCCGATGAATTGCAAAACTGAAGTGGCAATGGCACATTGCATGCAGAACCGACGGCCGTTGGGGCTCGAAGGTTCTGGAGTGGCGGCCACGGTCGAGGTATTCGTTGCGCGAAAAATTTAAAGATATTGGCATTTTAACTGTCCCTTGCCAATACATATTTGAGAATTTAATGTATGCTAAAAAGAATATATGCCAATTTAGTAAAGTTCGTGATAGGCATACTGTTAACACTCGAAATAAGGACAAACTTAACGTACCTAAGTGGAGACTAAATAAAGTAAGTAACTCCTTTATGGGACTATCCCTCCAAGTGTTCAACAAACTTCATTACGACATGTTGGAATTGCCTGTGGCATCTTTTAAAAGGCAATTAAAGCAATGCTTTTAAAGAAATCATACTACAGTGTTCAAGATTTTTTAAACGACAAGGACCCAACGCGCACATGACCGTGTCCGTAAAGCTATAAATCTTCCCTCGTTATTCCCAGAAATAATTGTCTGGTGAGGATTTCTCTTCTTACGTTATGTGATTGGTTTTTTGTGATGGACAATTTATTTTTATTTTTATTATGTCAAAAAACATGTTAATAAACTGAAATTGTACAAACCATGTTTTGCAAAAATTAAAAAATGTGAATGTAAAGAATTTCTTTGTTGCTTCTTCTGTTTACGAACACGTTCCGAAGCAACGGGCTAATGATAAATTTAAGAAATTTGACGTTCAAAAAATGTTAGTTTTTAACTTAATTTTGAAGAATAAACTTTTTGACTTTTTTTTTGACACGTGTCGGACGACGCAGTGTGGGTAGGCCTCCCACAAGGTGGACCGACGACTTGGTAAAGGTCACGGGAAGCCGATGGATGAGGGCAGCACAGGACCGGTCGTTGTGGAGATCTTTGGGGGAGGCCTATGTCCAGCAGTAGACGTCTATAAGCTGATGATGATGTGTTAAAATTGTAATAAAAGTTTAATAAAGTTTCTAAACTTGAAGATATCTAAGTTATTTTGATCCAAAATTTTGTGAAAATCGGTCAAGCCAAAGATTATTCGGAACAAAACAATAGAAAGATAAAATTTCAGTAAAATAAAATAATAATGTCTTGAACTTTTGATTTGTCCAAAAATTAACCGGAACAAAACAAAAAATACAAAATAGAAACACAAACATACATACATATACTCACGGCTATATTTCCCTAGAGGGGTAGCCAGAGCCAAGGAATTAGAAATTCCTCAGCCACTTTTGGAAGTTGTGTGGGGAAAAGATGGTGAAATAAAGGTTGTTGGTGATGGGTCTCCAACCGCATCGCTCAAAAATCCCTCAAAAGCCCCAAAACCGTTAGTCGCCTATTACGTGCACCCACCAGAAGAAATGGGATAGTGCTATTCTAAGCCGACACTACACAGCAATTAACCTTTACTCAATCTAAAATTCCATACACATACATACATACATACATATACTCACGGCTTTAACTCCCTAAACGGGGTACCCAGAGCTTTGGAATGAGAAGTTCCTCAGCCACCTTTGGAAGTTGAGTGGGGAAAAGATGGTAATAATAAATGTTTTTGGAGACGGGTCTCCATCCACATCGCCCAAAAATCACTTTAAAAGCCCTTAGACTCTGAGTCGCCTCTTACGATCACCCACGGGTTGAAATGGGGTAGTGTTATCCTAAGCCGACACTACGCAGCATTTCTAAGCATACACATACATTTATATACTAACGGCGGCTCGCGGTTCATATAAGGGCTAGCCAGACCTCCAGCATAAGATATACTTCAGATATTTTTGAAAGTTGAGGTTCCCTCTAGTAAAACAAAGGTTGTTGGTGATAGGTGTCCAACTGCATTGCCCGAAAATCCCTTAAGGAGACCTAATACCCTTAGTCACCTCTTTCAATTACCCAAGGGAAGAAATAGGGTAGTGCTATTCTAAGCCGACACTTTACAGCAAATCTGAAATGAAAGTTATGAAAATCAGAAATAAATTATAACTATATGTGGAGGAAAAGGGAAGATCTTCCGCCAGGCGGTGGTATGCCTGGGGACCGCGGTCCAACTGTATTAAGTTGGAACTTGTATATATAGTAAATGTTTTAGGAACTTCGATTGCGCGATGTACGATTTGTATGGCGAGTCTTGATGACGAGTGTGACGTATATTGCATCGTTACGTGTTGCTGTGGAATGTGATTCTTCTTGCACTGTCAGCGTTTCTATGTAGTGCGCGTCATTGTGTACTGACAGCGCGTCGCTACATATATATTATTTATTGTCACAGTATTTCTGTACATAGTAAGTATTGTCATAAAGCTCTGAGCAACGACAGGCTGAAAAAGCTATATACAAAACGTGCCTTGTACCTTTTCCTCATGAATCGAAATGAAACAGAATTCAAAAAGGTTTACATCTAAAAGGTAAAAAGGTCTTTGTGTTTGTATAAATTTTGCATGGCAACTTAAATTCCTTAAGTGTTGCCATGAATATTTTATACATGTGCTCTGACATGCTACATTAAGTGACACGCATTTTTATTGTGTTGTTAAGTTTATTTGTGGATTGGTGTTTTAAGTAAATTGAAAATGGTATCATAAAAGTTTTAGCAAATAAACTAAGGAGCGCTCTTACTAATTTGATTGAAATAATGTCTATGAAAGCAAACATAAACTATCAATATGAGTTCGCAGTTCAGCACGCGAGGTTTCCTAACCCGTATTAGTGTATTATTAAGGCAATGTATTTACAGCAGTCAGTGTTGAGGGTTAGCTCTCACAACAAAATGCTGAGTCAGATGCTATTTTGTTGTTGAAGCAAGCCCATGAGAAGGAAATTTGAAATGTTTTTCTTGATATTGATTTCACTCCTTTTTTACTTTCGTTAAAATTCTTATTTTCGTAAAAGTTTTATTTGTTGTCGTTATATTTTTGGTTATATAATTATATAGCTGTGATTTTGTTATTTAAATTTATTGATTTGGAGTCCGCAACAAAAAATAAAATTTCTTTTCTTTGCAATGACCAGTTCTATTTGTACATCGGTACTTCTTTGAATATTTTTATACATACATATATTTACCGGTATGAATCGTAAAAGGGTTAGCCAGAGCTTCAGGATCAGAAAAGTATTCAGGGACTTGGAAGTGAGTAAAAGGTTGTAAAATAAATGTATTACTGGTAGGTCTCCAACCGCATCACCCAAAAATCAATTGAAAGGCCCGATACCCTTAGTCGCCTCTTACGATCACCCATACGAAGAAATGGGGTAGTGCTATTCTAAACCGACATAACACAGAAATATTTACCAAACACCAAAGCCAAAACAAATCATTCAAGAAGACATTCTTGAAGACCTCAAAAACCTATTCACTTGCAATTTCAAGAAGACCAATAAAACAAAATTAAAAGAAATCTCGCAAACCAAACATAGCACTTCGTTTAAAAATACTACAGTCTACTGCAAACAGTAGGTGTAGACTGACTCGTATTTCTCTAAACAAACATTGTTTTCTTTGGATAGTGTTCGGTTGAACATCAGTTCGCCACAAGGTGAATTTCAACTGTGATTTGTGCTCAATGATTGTTATTTCAAGAAGCACTTCGTCGATAAACATCGTTATATCATGTCTGCCTTTTGACGAAAAGCTATTTGCTCAAGTATTCCGGTGTTTGGATAAATGTAGTTTATAGAAAACGATATTTGCAAAAGACAAATTCGTGGTATATAAGGAGCTGAATTGTTAGTGTTTGGGGCTATATTTGTAGGCGTGAGGATAGATATAAGAAATTGTATATTTGCTCTTTGTTTGTGTTTTTATTTATGTCCTGTGTAGTGTCGGCTTAGAATAGCACTACCCCAATTCTTCCGGCGGGTGTACGTAAGAGGCGACTAACGGTATTGGGGCTTAAAAAGGATTTTTGGGCGATGCGGTTGGAGACCCATCACCAACAACCTTTATTTTACCATCTTTTCCCTACTTAACTTTCCATAAGTGGCTGAAAAATTTCTTATTCCTTAGCTCTGGCTACCCCATCTAGGGATTTATAGTCGTGAGTATTGTATGTGTGTTTTTATTTATACTTATTATTATTTTGGCACTGGCTGAAAATCAGTGCTACTAGTACACAGTAATGGTAGAAATATCCTGACTTTTTCAGCATTTTTAAATTATTATCATTACAAATAAATCTTTTGTGAGTGTAATGTTTTATTATATTTATTGTATGTTAAGGTTATAGGTACTTTAAAAGTGTATTCTTACTTGACAAAATAGTTAAAACTTTCATTTCTTTCTTCTTCTTCTATAGTCGTCTGCTATCTTCGCTCCTAAAAAGCAGATATCACAAAAGAGGTGTTATACTTCCATAATCTCAAGGTACAGGGGAAACCGAAATAGTTGTAATTATTGTACCACACATATGCGGATGTTAGTCAGTAGGAGACAACCATACACGTTTAGATCAAATAATGAAAGTGCTTAAAAAGGCCGGATGTCAAAATAAAACACAAGCATGAAAACTCGTCAAGTCAAGATCGAGTCAAGATCGTACAAAATGACGATCAAATAGTCTCTGCCTATATCAATGGGAACTAATAGCGTGAGTATAAGCATGTATGGTCAAACGTAGAACTATAAGAACGAAGTACGCTAACTTGCAATCCCAATCACGTTGTGCCGGGAAACTTTGTGAAATTCACACTTGTTTGATTCCTTCAAGTAGTTTCCTCGAACAATGTATCGTTTACGCTTTGTATTCCCAGAAGGGTGGCAGAGCTACTAAACTTTTGTAAATTACGTAACGTTTTGACGATCTAACTTTTGTATCTTGACATTGATGGAGATTAGGATAAAGCGATAACGTATTTATTAGAAATTCATTTACTTCATCTTCTATCTCTTGAACATCACTGTAGCCGATAAATAAAACATATACATTATATACACAACACATGCATACTCACGGCTATAAATCCGTAAAAGGGGGAGCCAGAGCTTCAAAATCAGAAAATTCTTCAGCCACTCTTAGAAGTACATATATACATATACTCACGGCTATAAATCCCTTAACGGGGTAGCCAGAGCTTTGGAATGAGAAGTTCCTCAGCCCCTTTGGGAAGTTGATTGGGGAAAAGGTGGTAATAATAAATAAATGTTTTTGGTGACGGGTCTCCAACCACAACGCCCAAAAATCACTTAAGAAGCCCTTATACCCTTAGTCGCCTCTTACGATCACCCACGGCTAGAAATGGGGTAGTGTTATTGTAAGCCGACACTACACGGCAACTTGGAAGTAAAGTGTGGAAAAGGTTGTAAAATAAATGGTTTTGTACCTATTGAAAGAAATGCGGTAATGCTAGTCTAAACCGACACTACAAATATAATAAGTACATTAAGGTACACCAATAACAACGTTGAACTCCAACTTTCGATAAAAGCTTTTAAGACGTATCAGTTTCAATTGAATTCGTTTGAGAGCGAAAGACGAAACTATTAAAACAAAATAACTTATATAAATCTTAATTTTCTACTTACCATAACATTGTCGAATCAAAAAAAAACTTAAAGATATTACATCGTTGCAGAAACGTCTTACAAGATGACTAAATACAACTGTAAATCACATATTGTTTAATAATATTTTTCATTCATGATGACTGCGCACGATGCTGTTCTGGTTCCTACGCTTATGTATGGCAGTGCATGTTGGGTGTTACAGAAGAAACATGAGCACTGAGTTAATGCAGTAATGATGAGATTCCTCCGAAAAAAAAAAAAATTTAAGGTTATGTTATCCAGTGAAAAATAGTGCGATACGTTAAAGGTAATGCCGTGTAGTGTCGGCATAGAATAACACCACCCCATTTCTACCCGTGGGTGATCGTAAGAGGCGACTAAGGATATAGGGGCTTTTTAAGTGATTTTTGGGCGATGTGGTTGGAGACTCGTCACGAAAAACATTTATTATTACCATCTTTCCCCCAATCAACTTCCAAAAGTGGATGAGGAATTTCTCATTCCAAAGCTCTGGCTACCCCGTTAAAGGATTTATAGCCGTGATTATATGTATGTATGTCGTTAAAGATGCGGTGTGAAAGATGGTATTGTAAAACATACGTATAGTCACGGCCATAAATCCCAACCTTTATTTTTTCCATCTTTTCCCCACTCAACTTCTAAAAGTGGCTGAGGAATATATAATTCCTTAGCTCTAGTTACCCCTTCTAGGGAAATATAGCCGTGAGTATATGTACGTATGTATGATATTAGTATTTCTTACTAAAAGTCATTATTGTATTTCTCTAGGGCGCCTACCTGTATGTATATTAATTCCTTAAAGTTTTTATAACTGTTTCCATTAATTGACTATCTTATGCTTAGAATCCATTCTACCCAACGTTTTGGCTGAAATTTAACCAATAGTAAAGATATCAAATTCCTAATGTGCAAACAGCAATATTTTCACTAAAAGCTTTGCCAATACAAAATCAATTGCGTCAGCTCATAATAGTACAAAAGCTGTTTAACAGCAACTATAAAACTTCAATAGCTCTTAATAGCAACTGTATGTGCTATTGTAGTGACAAATTTATGTCTTTGAAATGGATTCCGGAAGGGGATCGACAAACAAACTTGAGTCATTTTTCGTTCATTTTATGTAGAGTTTTTGGCAAAATGCCTTATTTGGCTTATTTGGCATATTCATAGCTTAGATAACGAAGGATTTATACATACATATACTCACGGCTGTAAATCCCTACAAGGGGTAGCCAAAGCTGAGGAACTAGAAGTTCTTCGGCCACTTTTGCAAAGTAGAGTGGGGAAAAGATGGTAAAAATAAAGGTTGTTGGTGATGGGTCTCCAACCGCATCGCCCAAAAATCCCTTAATAGCCCCAATACCGTTAGTCGCCTCTTACGTAGACCCATCCGAAGAAGATGGGTAGTGCTATTCTAAGCCGACACTACATAGCAGGATTTATACTTTAAGTGTAATACTAATTTTTTTATAGGAAATTGTCTAAGCTGGTTGGATTTTTTCAAGGTCTATTATAGACATAATTTTAATTTTGAACCCATAGTTCGAACAATATTTTTAGGCTAATAACCTAGCTATCCTTACTATACCTACGTCCGTTATTCCATGGAGGTGTGGCTAAAACATTATATGAAAAAAAAACTTTTGTTGAAAAAAAAAATTCAGGGTCAAAAATTGCAAAATAAATGATTATTATTTTAAATTCGGAAATCTCCGTGATGATACCTAAGAGAAGAAAAAGTTTGGTGATATTCTTAAGAGCTTATTCCATTTGTCTGAATGAAGACGTCTGAAAGCCACAGAATCTGAATTCAGACTAGTGGAATAACGGAAACTGAAATTTGAGTAGTGGAATAGCAAGCGTCTGCGGCAGTAACTTTGAAGGACGTCTGAATTCAACAACGACAAAGTGTAATCGAATAAGCTCTTTAGCTAACGCTACGTAGGCGAAAACAAATGATTTTTTAATAATACTGGCCTCTCTATTGTGATTGTGACAGAAAGAGCGTAAATAAAGTTTTACCAGTTTGTTTATATGCATGACAAAGTATTTAAAATTATTTCAATTTATAATTATTGTTTTTGATATGAGGTTTTGTTTTTTTTGAGTGTCTTTTGACATCACAGTTTCTTTTTTATGATACATTTTAATTAATTTGGATAAAATATTTTTTTAATAATGCTTTTCTGTAGATATCATATAATTATCAAAAATGTTAAGAAATATATTCACATCGTCAATATTTATAGTTGTAAGCCCGCAAGGGTCAAATGTGTATGGATACAATTGTACAATAGAAGATTTATGTAAACTACACCCACATTTACGATTAAATAAATGGTTTTAATGGTTTTAAACATTTGTATGAAATTTCGAGGCTTGTACGAGTTTTATTACTCAATAGTTTAAGTTTATTATATTTTAGATTTATGATTAGTTTCGTATAATAATATTAACACAAACAACAGACGAATGAATCGGAAACTTAAAATTAAGTAACCTAATATGCTACATTCGAATTAAAAATTCAATAGCATTTTGTTGAAAATTTAAAAAAATAGTGATTTGTCACGTCTTCATTACGAATTAAATGATCATAAATTTATTAATGAAATAAGTATCACGTTTCGTTTACATGAATGGTTTTAAATCTATACTTATAATAAATCTTTAGAGAGGTCAATTCTGTACATGAATTATATTTCCAAAATAACTATTAAGGGGTGATTAGTGATCGATATATGCCAAAAATGCAATCAGTAAAATTTTTGTCTGTCTGTCTGTCAGTTTGTATGTTCCTTATGGAAACAAAAACTTCTCGACGGATTTTAACGAAACTTGGCACAATTATTCTTGTTACTCCTAGGCAGGTTATAGTATACTTTCCAGTAGAGTAGTAAAGGGAAATTGGGAAATATTTTGGGAAAACGGTAGAAATTACTATATTTTTTAAGCTTCCATCGTGTGTGAACCCTTAGTGGTTTAAGTTACATAGAAATCATGTATGGCAGAAATATTTTTCGTAAAATTTTCTAAAAAAGAATGTATGACAGCATATGTCTATCTTTTATGGTTAACTCTCACTATCACGTGTAACTCCTGATAGCTTAGCAGTTTGGAGCATTCTGATTATATTTGTTTACTCTTACGTTTATATACTCTCACTCATGTCTTATTTAAAAAGTTAACATCATTGCCTATTCAATAAAAAAAGAATCATGGAAATCGGTAGATAAACACTGAAATAACACATGAAATAAGTCATCGCACCCGTGATCAAAACCAAATAATTACTAATTTACAAATTACATATTAGATGGCGCCAGTAGTTGTATCTGTTATAACTACTTCATAGCGTTTTACTCAACTCAACTTCAACTCATCCTAAAAATTAGCTTATGTTCGGAGACACTAAACCGTTCATAATATGAGCGCTTTCACAGAAATCACAAAGCTTCACTATTCACGAGTGCTCTAAGTAGTAATCATTGCGTTTGAGCATTGAAAACTTGAGCAGTGGTTCATGAATCCTCAGATATTAAAAAACAATGCTACCCGTGCGAAGCTGGGCCAATCCACTAGTTAAGAAATAAACTAATTAATATTTTGTTTTATTTATGCAAAAAATACAATTCCCATTTTAAGTGAAGTTTTATTTATATTTTACTGTTATTTAAACACTACTTTCCTTTCCGCGATATTTGAATAAAAATGTGACTCTTTTTTATAAAAAGCTATTCTTCCAATTTCTAAAAAGGTTCCAAGTTCTTTACACAGACACTTGAGTCTCTTTAAGTCAACTTTAAGAACTTTAAATATACCGATAAATATACTATTTGACAGGTGTCAAAACTTTCTTGTAGTTATTAAATACTGGGAAAGACCATTAAGTTTGTTATTTAATATAAAAATACGAGGACCAATATACCTTTTCTCACGACAATTCTTCCAATTGAGGTTCCCCAAGGAGAAGGACCAGTAAATTACGACCAGGACCAGAAATATTATGACTGATTCAATATACGCCTATTTTGGGTCTTAATTTTATAAGTACTTTGTAAACGCAATGAATACTATAAAAATATATACTCACGGCCCTAAATCCCAAAAGGGGTAGCCAGAGCTTCAGAGCTAGAAACTCATCAGCCACATTTGGAAGTTGATAGGAGACAAGATGGTAGAAATAAAGTATCGTTGCTGATGGGTCTCCAACCGCATCACTCCAAAAAAACTGAAAAAGCCCCATACCCTTAGTTGCCTCTTACGACACCCGTGAATAGAAAGGGGTACAAAAATAATAGCTACATTGCTTGCCCTAGTATCTTTAGTAAGATGAGAGTTTAACACGTCTTTTATGATATCTGCTACTTAAGAGCGACATACATGATATAAAATTAGTGGAGCGCCCGGGGGCTTTGACCTCGGATCGCATAAGGATTGAATGAATTTCCATGTAACCAACAGAATTTTGTTTTGTATGCTCTAAATCGTAACTTCTACCAATATTATATTGTGCAATTATTTTTTTCATTGTTTAAACAAAACAATATGAAAAAATAATTTATTAGAGCATAATATTTAATTGGAAATATTTTTAATTAGTTCTACGTTAAATTTTACTTAAATAGATAAAGACAAACATCTTCCCAACATTCCATTTTATTTGAAGGGTCGAAGGGACCTTGAGCAGCAAGCAGCAGCGGCCCCTCTGTATGTCTTTCCTCGAGCCGTCACTAAGGTGTCGTCTGCATAGCAGGTGAGTTGGACACCCCAGAGGTTGGCGCCACGTAAGACCCAGTCGTAACTGATGTTCCATAGGAGCGGGCCCAAGACTGAACTGTGGAACACCGCAACCGCAAGACATTACGGCATTGGCGCCTACTGATTGTGAAATATATTTTGTAAAACCATCCCGAGGCAAAGTTAACCAAAAATATTTTAATCGAAAAGTTTAGAGAAATCTCTACCAGCATGTAAAGAAAGTACTGTCTACTTCTGCGTTGTACAATAAAGTAAAAATTAAGTTTATTAAAAATTTTGAGAAGTGGAATGATCATGAATGAGTCATGTAGACTCATCAGCAGTATTTAAAACTGTACATGAAGATGTAAATAATATATTTCAAGCTGGTATTACATGTATTTTGGGGCTGTATGGTGCTTCGGCAAAAATGACAGATTTGAATACATTCAGGTTCAATTCTTTCATCAAAGCAACTGCCAAATACACAAGTGTTCTTTTATCTTCATTGCCTCCCACATCTGATGCAGCATTTGAACACTTCAAACGGGTTTACCTACAAATCCAGATGTGGTTAGGAAATGATTTCATCATCGAAAATTGGGGATGGAACTATTCCAATAATACCTATCATCCAATATTTATGAATCAATTACCTGCTCCGGAAAATTAAATAAAATGTTATTTTGTAATTGCAAAAAAGGATGTGGAGCTGCATGCGGAGGCCGAAAAAGTGGATTATACTGCAGTATAGCATGCCTACAGTGCAACGACGACAGCTGTCTAAATGTAGCGCCTATGATTAACATCAGTGAAATTGAATATTATATTTGAAAAATTTTTTCAATTAATATATTTTTTTTGTGAAATATTGTTTTTCTTTTAAATAGTCATAATTTCCTTGTTTTTAATAATTAATTCGATTTTACTTTTATGCTATAATAACAGATTTTTTTGATATGCAAATTATTTAAATAATCAAATAGTTCACTTAATATTTTTTTTAACATTTCATTATCCATAATTTATTATTTTTTTCAGTAGCCCCTTCTGTTACAAAAAAAATAAATTCTACAAAGTTACCTTCATTATGGCACATAAGTTATTGCAATCATAAATTTTTGTTGTTTAAAAATCAAATGCACAACTTTTAAATAGGTAGAGATTATTATTTATGTTATTCATAACACATTTTTGCAAAGATAATTAAATTTCATCTAGTCCCTGAGACATCCGAGGTTTTAATGTTTTTAACGCTCCAGACGCTCCACTAAATATACACTTTCTGATATCTAACCCCACGCCTACAAAGATAGCTACAAAAACTAACAATACAACTCCTTATTTATCACAAATTTGCCTTTTGCAAATATAATTTTCATATGTGTGGTTAATTTATCATGGTTGTTAACGGTGGGGGAAAACATCGTGAGGAAACCCACGTGGCTGAGTTGTACTTAGTCACGTGACAGTGTATTCGTACAAAACGGCGATAGGCCTGCCCCCTATCACGTGAGTACACTGTCTAAGCAAAATGTGGGTACCTTCTCTGGACACTAGATGGCGCTGCCATGTGAGTTCAGAAGTATTGGTACCTCTGCCAACCCCTTCGGGGATAAACGGCGTGAATGTTTATGTAATTTTCTATAAACTACATTTATCCAAATACCGGAATACTTGAGCAAATAACCTTTCGTCATAAGACAGACATGATATAACGATGTTTATGGACGAAGTGCTTCTTGAAATAACAATCATTGAGCACAAATCACAGTTGAAATTCACCTTGTGGCGAACTGATGTTCAACCGAACACGATCCAATGAAACCAATGTGTGTTGTGTTTAGAGAAATACGAGTCAGTCTACACCTACTGTTTGCAGTAGTCTGTAGTATTTTTAAACGAAGTGGTATGTTTGGTTTGCGAGATTTCTTTTTATTTTGTTTTATTGGTCTTCTTGAAATTGCAAGTAGAAAAAAACATGGCTATAATTAGAAAGTTGAAAATTACTTTCGTTTTTTAAAACACCTAAGAGTAATATTATAAAGATTTTATTCGCTGGCCTAGACATATCACTACAAAATTTCTTCTCTTTTATGATATGGAAATATACTCATGATTTTATGATTTCACATTAAAATTCAGGGTTTCGAGTAATCAATATCTACTAATTTGGAACAATGACTGAATTGATGAGACGTGTTTGCTACTAACTACAAACAACATACATATACTCACGGCATCGAATCCCTATTAGAGGTAGCTAGAGCTTCAAAATCAGAAAATTCTGTAGCCACTTTTGGAAGTTAAGTGGAAAAACTATTGTAAATTAAATGTTTTTTTCCGGGTCCCTCACCACATCACCCAAACATTCTTTAAGATCACCCATGGTAAGAAATGGGGTAGTACTATTATAAGCCGATACTACACGGAATTATTAACGTTTAGTTATAGAAATAACTTTTTTTTGTCAAACTAACAAATTCAATTACTTTTTACCTGCGTAACACATTTTTGTTTTAAGTAATATAAACAAAAGTTCCTCGTTTTTACTATAATCCATTTTTATCAAATGTTTCTAAGTGCATACTTGATTACCACTCAAGTCACAACACGTATTTTCTTGAGATTACGACAATACTGTAGGGTCAATCGTCTGAACACTCCCTATTTATGTGGAGACCGAAAGATTTGTGAGCCCATTAATCCCTTTCCTTATGTTTATTGGGAAAGTGATCCATAATGATGCAACATGTTAGTGGCGGAAATTAAGATATTTACAACAAAATCTAAAAATATTTTTTTTTATTTTATATCTTTGTTCTGTAATACGTTCTTTTTTATTATTATTATAAAATTTTTCATGTTTTTTTTCAATATTTTTTTTTGTGTCAATGTTTCTATTTTTCTTTTTATGTTTAACTGTATGTCTCTTGCTCATCTGTGCAGCGAATGAATGTCTCTCTTTCTTTCTTTCTTTATAATATATAATACAATAATGTCTTATTTTAACTTAAAAGCGAATCTCGTATAGGATGTAAAATATTAACCGTAACCTATTCTTTAAGCGTTTGTAATATATAATATATAATATTTTATCGAATACATTGTAGGTTGAGTGAGTTCACAGAAAGATCGTTAAAAAAATAAGTAGTACATTTTTTTCTCATTTTGTAAGTAAACATCGCATTAGGGTATTTTCTGTAATGGTGTTCGTAAAATACAATAAATAAATCAATAATGTAACATACATATGTACTTACGTTAATGGTTTTATTGGAGAGTCATAGGTCAGCTACAATAGTATGCAGCTATTACAACCAAAGTGGATTTCTATAGAACGGATGTACTTAAAGTACCAGCCGAAATTAATATCATTCCACTTTGGCTATTGTTGAAATCCGAAATTTGGCCTATATTCAGAAATATAGCATTTGATTTATGTGGATTGCATTTTTGTAGGTAATATGAAAAACGCATAAACCAATTGTTTCTGTGTTGATAATAGAATAGCCAAAATTTATTTTACAAAATGTACCAAAAACATACATATTTAATTCAAAATGGTTTCGGAGACAGTGGGATTTCATATACATTAAAGTATATGCAATCCAAACCATTTTTTTATAAAGTAGCCAGAGTTAAAGATGTACAAATTCCTCAGGCTCTTTTGGAACTTAAATAAGGATAAGATCGACAAATAGTCACTTATACTCACGCCCTTCATTTTCATTGATGTAGACAGAGGCTACCGCTTCGCATTATTCTGACAAATAACACTACTTCTTCTCATTTCGGACTCCTGCTTTAATTACAACATTTTCAATATAACATATTAACATAACATAAACGTTCACGCCGCATATCCCCGAAGGGGTTGGCAGAGGTACTAATACTTCTGAACATCACGTGACTTTGTCACCTGGTGTTCAGAGTAGGTACCCACGTTTTGCATGGACAGTGTACTCACGTGATAGTTATATAGTTTTGTACGAATACACTGTCACATGACTAAGTACAACTCAGCCATGTGGGTTTCCTCACGATGTTTTCCCTCGCCGTTAACAACCATGATAAATTAACCACACATATGTCTTTAGAAAAGTCAAATTGGTGTAGGCCCGACCCGGGATTTGAACACTAGTCGTTTGCACGATAACCGAGTGTTCTACCCACTGGGCTATCACGGTTGTTTGATTTTCAATATGATTAAATATGTATCGTTGCTGTCCTAAACTGCCAACACCATCCACAATGGCTCTATATATCTCTTTCGCCACTTTTTAAATCGACAGCCTTGTGTGCCCCAACCATTATCAAATAAAAATATTATATGTGACGAGCTTATTTCAGCGCTTGCTCCAAAATCTAGTCTGTACATACACAAAGTATTCACGTATTTAAAATGAATAATCCTACTCTAGCATTCATATAAAATTTGAAATGCAACAGGTTCAAAATGAGTTTTCCGCGAAAGCAGAGAATATGAAATCTCATAAACGCACGTTGCGATTTCATATCAGTGATATGAGACTCGGAAAAATACTTCAAAATCCTATACAATGTCTCATATCCATCATTTTCTATTTTTATTAAATTTTTTTTATCGAAGTGTATCGTATGGAGAATCTGTTTGATTATTTATTTATTTTGAGGAAAATTAACAGTTGTCGCTGCATAATAACATAGTTATAAGTTATAAATTAATTTGAATGCTTAGCAATAAGCTACTTACAAACTCTTTAGACTCCAAAAATAATGTTATATTAATCTATAATAAAAAATAACTGTGCGCCGCTTTTCATCAAAATTGACTTTGTTGCACACATGAGGTACACATTCATATCAGAAATACTGAACTACTGTACTTCTCATTTATAATACATACAAACAAATACTCACGCCATTAGTTCCCATTGTGGTAGGCAGAGACTAGCAAACCTCTCTAGCTTCGTTCACATTCATCAACCTTTTCATACATGCTCTTTTATTCTTTTTCTACGGACCACTGGCTTTTTGAGCACACTCTCTATTAGGTCCAAATGTGTCTTTTATTAACTGATTGGCTCTATAGATCTCTTTAACCAACTTACTGTCATCCATCCTCTATATGCCCTAAGTAGGATAATGTAATCTAATTTAAGTACGATACTGAAAAAACCTATATAAATGCCTATAATAAATCTTACAGAACGCTCCAAATCTTTCTTAGCTTAAAGCCATCCATTACAAGGCCTGCTTGCCTTATTGAATGCCATAGGAAATCCTTTGAACCAACTAAGTCGCTCTGTCAAGCAGTGGCTTAGCGTCCTTACAAATCTGCGGATTTTCTGATCCTTTGTAATAGAGTTGTGGGCTAAAGTAGTGGACTTAAAAGAAGGAGCTATTCTGAAAGAGTTATAAATCCATAATGGAAAGAGTATTAATTCTTGTAATCAGTAGCTTGTGTTAATATTATCGTTAGTTATATGCCGTCTGATATGCTACTTCTGCGCGCGGGTGTCGTAAAATGTGAAATGTGTGTGTGTGGGTGTGTGTCTGTGTGTGTGTGTGTGTGTGTGTGTGTGGGTGTGTGTGTGTGTGTGTGTGTGTGGTTTTGGAGCTTTTGATGTGAACTTTTCCCATGTATGTTCCAAATGTAATTAAAAAGGAAATTTATGACTGAGAAATATCTATTTCTGAGGTTTTGGCTACTCCTATGTGGGATTGATAGTCGCGAATATGTGCGTGTATCTATACTTGTTTATAAAAAAGAATTTAAAAATAGTTAACGGCACGTATTTAAATGCAAGCGCTGGTTTTGTTAGGTTAGATTTTTCATTTTCAGTATATTTCATATAAAAAAAAAATATAAAAATAAAAATATAAAAAATATATATAAACATATAAACTAAAAATATAAAAATATAAACATATAAACTTTATCATCAATATACTGTCACAGTGTTTGTCACCAAACTCCTCTGAAACAGCTGGAACTAATTTAATTTAAATTTTGCATACACAATCGGTAGGTCCAAGAATAGATTTATAACTATGTGCTTAATCTCTTAAGTTCTAAGGGTTATTTATTTTTTATTTTATCGGCCAGCTATGCCCTAGAATTAATTTATATAGCAAAACAACGTCTGCCGGTTCTGCTAGTTTCATACAAAAACTTAAATTTATTTTCCTCATATATGTTTCTTTTGTTCACAGGATGCAAGTCTTATCGCAAAGAGATACGAAGCGCAATTCGGCAAGATAAGAAACCCTATCAAACTTTATCATCAAAAATGAAGATCAACTACAGATAGCAAAACCATCATGAATCTTAACGCATCTTATATTAAAGGTGTCATGATACTGAAAACGCTGACGGGAGAATCAATAGAATTGATGGAAACACCGAAATACAACAAAACCACCGATATTATAGACACAAAGATAGCTCAAACAACTTTCTGTGCACTTTATGGCATCATATTCATGTTGGGCGTTTTCGGAAATGCTTTAGTATGCTATGTTGTCTTTAGGAACAAAGCTATGCAAACTGTCACGAATCTCTTTATTACTAACTTAGCTCTATCCGATATACTTCTTTGTACCTTCGCTGTACCTTTGACGCCGATGTACACTTTTATTGGCAAATGGGTATTCGGAAGATTGCTTTGCCATCTTATGCCGTATGTCCAAGGCTGTAGTGTCTACATTTCCACTCTAACCCTTACATCTATTGCTATAGATAGATTTTTTGTCATCATATATCCTTTTCATCCTCGTATGAAACTAAGAACATGTATAGCTATAATTATATTTATTTGGATATTTTCATTAATAGTTACATGCCCTTATGGGTTATTTATGAGCATTCAAATAACAGATAATAAGACATTCTGCGAAGAAAGTTGGCCTTCAGATAGATCTAGAAAAATCTTTGGAGTCTGCACGACTGTTTTGCAATTTATAATTCCGTTTTTAGTAATAGCGATTTGTTATACTTGTGTCAGTAGAAGACTGAATGACCGAGCAAGGTCAAAACCTGGTTCAAAGACTATGAGAAGAGAAGAAGCAGATAGAGATAGAAAAAAGAGAACGAATAGAATGCTCATATGCATGGTCGCAATATTTGGCTTATCATGGTTGCCATTGAATCTAATTAATATATTTAATGATTTTTATCCTCTAATGACTGAATGGTACTATTATTATCTTTCATTCTTTTTTGCCCACTCAATGGCAATGGCATCAACATGTTATAATCCCTTCCTCTATGCTTGGCTAAATGAAAACTTTAGAAAAGAATTCAAACAAGTATTACCATTTTTTGAATCTTCTCCTAGAGTTAGAAACAGTTTTAATTCAGGAAGAATGCCAACACAAAAAATGGAAAAGAATGGTAATGGAAATGATACGGTACATGAAATTATGCGCACATCATCTCTTAACAGAGGTCCATCAATTAAAAATATATTAGATAAAGACGTCGTAGAAATAGAAAATATACTATTAGAAGACAGAACTGGTTCGGAAACTTTTTTGTCTAAAGGCGAGGTGGTCAATTTGCATTTAATAAGTGAAGAAACGCAGCTGAACGAATGATTGGAAACAGAAATGATCGTTTGTAAATAAAAGGTAATCTTCATGAATATATTTACATATTTTGCTTTGTATTTGAATCTTAAAAGCTTTTCTGAATATAAACCCGAACTTCAAAAACAAAATTCGCATATTCTATAGATCTTGATCAATATTGAATCTGGTATAATTCAAACAGCTTTTACTTTTAATGAACTTCTAGAAAAGTTTATATTATAGGCCCAAGTAATGAAATGATAACCAATTTTGATAAAACTACACTATACAGGTTTTTCCTCGAATGTGCCTCAACCACTTTCTAAAGTTCGGAGATAGAAGGTATATTGGGATGGGAGAAGGTGATTACAGATAATATTTTGCTGAACGCTTTTATCGCGGAACAAAAGTTTAAATACCTAAAATAGTTCTTTAAATTATAATCGATACTTGTAATAAAGAATAAATTTTATAATTTTCGAGTATCTAGTTTCTTTTGGCATGCCCCTCGTACTACACACCCAAATGTCAAATTTAAATGCCAGTTCAACATGTTTTCATAATAATTCAAAATGGTTTTTGCCGTTCTTTTAAATAAAAGCAACTTCCATAAACTTATTATTCAGTTAGCTAACAAGAAAACCTTCATTTAAAAGAAAAATATTTTTTATCAACCGCGCCAAATAAATTCAAAGTAGGTGCCCAACAGAAGAAATGAATAAGTGAAATGTTTTGTGGAAAGTATTCCTGTGAAATTAAATACCGCTCATTCACAATCTAACCGTCATAGCTCAGTGCGACACAACCTTCTTTTATGCAGAAAGGCGAGGGTTCAAGTCCTGGGTCAGGCCTACACTATTTTGTCTTTTCTGATGTCATACATACATTTACTCACGGCCATAAAGCCCAAAAAGGGGTAACCAGAGCTTTGAAGCTCTTCAGCCACGTTTGGAAGTTGATAGGGGGACAAGATGGTAGAAATTAAAGTATCGTTGGTGATGGTTCTCCAACTGCATCGCCCAAAAACAACATAAAAAGCCCCATACTCTTAGTCGCCTCTTACGACACCAGTGGGTAGAAAGGGGTAGTGACATTCTAAGCCGGTGCTACACAGCTTATCATGTGGTTAATTAATCATGGTTATTCACGGTGAGGGAAGACATCCGCCGTGTAGCCGTTAGAAAAAGCTCTAGCTTAGAGTAGCACTTTTTCTTCCGGTGGGTGTTCGTTAGAGGCGACTAACGGTATTTGGGCTTTTAGGGGATTTTTGGGCGATGCGGTTGGAGAACTATCACTAACAACCTTTTACTTTACCATCTTTTCCCCACTCAATTTTCCAAAAGAGGCTAAAGAATTTCTAATTCCTTAGCTCGGGCTACCCCATCTAGGGATTTATAGCCGTGAGTATAAAAAAAAAGTACACTGTACAAGCAAAACGTGGGTACTCTGAACAAGAGGTGACAAATGTCATGGGATGTTCAGAACTATTAGTACCTCTGCCAACCCCTTCGGGGATATATGGCGTGAACGATGAGTCTTTGAGCTATTCACAAACTAATTCTATGGGTAAAGTGGCCAATCTGATATTAAGGCACACAAATCATACCTAGTTAGTTTACCCACTTGACAGTGAAGCAAACCATTATCCCTTTTTCCCAAAAAAAATAAGATGTCTGGGTAAAACACCACTTTAAAATTGTAACATTGGTTTAGTTCGATTATTGATTCAAAACCACAACTGAAACTGAGCTTTTTCTAACGGAACTGCCACTTCCCACAACAAAATGAAGCTTTTATTCAAGTTCTTATTAGAGTCATAATAGAAGGTTATTTTATAATAGAAGGAATATTTTTATATATTTCGCATAAACAAGAACGATTATGCTAAATAATCAGAATAAAAAAGAATGTAGGAAATGATAGACAAATAAGACGATGACGAGATAATTTTGTAAGGATAAAAAAGTCGCAATTAATCTGCCCACTATAATTGGACTTAGAATAGCACTACGCCGTTTTTACCCGTGGGTTTGCCTAAGAGGCGACTAAGGGTAAAGGGGCTCTTTAATGGATTTTTAGGCGATGCAGTGAGATACCCATCAACAACGACCTTAATTTACCATATTTTCTCTACTACTTTCAAAAGTGGCTAAGGAATTTATAATTCCTTAACTTTGGCTACCCCTTCTAGGGATTTATACCCGTGAGTATATGTATGTATAAGCAAGTAATCTATGACGTAATACTCTAGAAATAACCGAGGCTTAAGCACAAAGACTGTTTGTGCCAACTTTCTCCGCCTGAAATTTCTAAGAATGTATTCAAAAGCTCTTTGAACCTTAAGAATTTGTGTTGCTTAGAAAACGTAATCATGGAAAATATTTCTTTGGAAATTGATAACCATATAAAATCACCTCAAATGGCAGTACATGGAATCGGAATCAAAGGCTATTCGAGAAATTTTCTGATTCTATAATTATTAATTGACTTTAAGTTTGTGGAAACAGTAAAGATATACTGGCCAGTACACCCTGCTATGTACCAACTTATAATTTGTATCTATACTTAACTCGAAAGTCATTAACTTACCGCGATGTAGGAATATGAGTGAGACGCTGCTCTGTGCGAGTGAGTCCGCAGTAGTGCTCACTCTAACATGTCTCCCACAAGTTGATTGGCCAAAAGGCTTTTCTAATAAATAAGCAACCACACCTGCCAAGCTAACACGAGCGACATTTTAACTAGATATGGCGTGGTATAACAGCCACCTCTTTCGTGCTTACATAGTATCGTATATTTTCATCTCATCCTAAACGAGGGCCGAGTTATGTATTTGTAGATATCAGCTACGGACTTGCCTCTTTCACGTCACTTCGTTTTCTAGGCAAAAGGGTATACTTAACAGCAAATCATTTAAAAAATATGTGTTGTTTGAAGTATTACGGCTATGAAACCCCTTCAGGTATTTCATATTTTTGTTTTGACGTTTTTATTAATTAGGTTCTGAATGTCACGTGACATAGTCACCTGACGTAGTGTTCAGAGTACCCACGTTTTGTTTGGACAGTGTATTCTCGTGGTCACACCGTTGACAACCATAATAAATAACTACACATAACACATATCTCTTTAGAAAAGATAAATTGGTGTAGGCCCGGCTCGGGATTTGAACCCACGACGAGACGCTTGTCTGCATGACAGTTGGAAGTCCTTATCCATTGAGCTATTTCATAAATTTATCATATGCAGATATATACACGATAGACACATCATGAGACTGAATGTAGAATACATTTAGGTTGTAATATTAAAATAGGAAAAGCTAAAGCAATAAACTAAACAACGGATTATACCTTGCGGACCATTTTGTGGTATAAAAATATTCGCCTGTGATATGTGTAAAGCCGATATTGGCTGTTTGCCACTTTAGCTCGAGGCTTCTAATTATTTATTACCTTTAAGAAATTAAAATAGTGAAGGCTTAGATTCGGTGTAGTTTTGGCTTAGAATAGCACTACCCCGTTCTTGTTAGTGTTCGCAGTAGGCAGTAGAATTAGGGTATTTTAGCTGATTGGGTGTCCTCACGATGTTTTTCTTCACCGTTAACAACCATGAGAAATTAACCACACACATGATTTTAGGAAAGACAAATTGGTATAGGCCAAACCTGGGATTAGAACCCGCGTTATCTGCACGATTTACGAACAACCTTTATTTCACCATCTTTTCCCCACTCAACTTTCCAAAAGTGGCTGAGAAATTTCTAATTCCTTAGCTCTGGCTACCCCTTTTAGGGATTTATAGCCGTGAGTGTGTGTGTGTGTGTGTGTGTGTGTGTGTGTGTGCTTAGAGCCGCTATAAAAGTCGTGCTTGTTGATGGATCTTAAATTATAACACCGCATCAACGCAATAACGAAAATTTATATGTATTCACCATTATAAAATTATCTCTTTCTGTTTGTTTCAGATGCTGAAAACTTGGCAGTGCTTTCATATAATGCATTATGTATAATGAATTTTGTAAGTTACTTTAAAAAGATAAGACACGTAGTGAGCATTTAAAATATAGTGTAAATAGATATTTGTTACGATTTATAATAAGTTACGCTTGTGATTTCATAGATCAATTTTATTTATGTCTGTTACAACGAACAGCACACAAATCTTTTGTGATTCTCGTAATTTCAGGATTAGGCAAAAAAATATTGCATAAGCATAAGTATTGTATATCGCTTTAGTTAAATAAATTTATATGACTATTATTTACTCGTTAGTAAAGTTATTACGTAATTTAAAACGCAGAATTTTTATACACATACATAAATTGAAATGTGTAAAAAATATTTTATTTAGGCCAAAATGTGTGGTTGTTATTGATGTCTATTGCTTTAAATATTATTCATGAATTAATTAATTGTTTGTTATTAAAAAGCAAGTATCCAGAGGCCTATGAATAAATTTAAATAAATTATTGTTTAAATGTACAGTTACCAATTACATTACTGGCGTGTTAAATAGTAAATTAATATCGAGTAGGATAAATAAAATATTTTGACCACTAATTCTGATAAATAATTGAGCCCAATTTCAAAGAAGAAACTAGTCCTGGTTTCCTTTTTGAAATATTTTTATTAGAATTATTGAGCCAAAGTTATATGTTAAATTATTGAAGGAAACTAAAAATCTACTGTAAATATACGTAATTTAAGTGTCACATAGAAATGTAAAAAAATTTAAATTATTGAAACGATTGTTTTTAAGAATAAATTTAGTCATAGATAGATACTTTTTAGCCAGAGAATGTGTACTAACTCATAATTGTAAAAATAAATTGTTCATTGTATTAATATCTTTTTTATTTAATAATCTGTTGCAATACAATACTTTAGTAAGATTAGAATAAAAAGACTTTGATGACTGACAAGGTAACGCGTTTAACATACATACATACATACATACATACATACATATTCTCACGCCGTTAGTTCCCATTGGGGTAGGCAGAGACTATCGATCGCCACTTTGTACGATCCTGGCAAACCACTCTAGCTTCATTCACATCCATCAATCTTTTCATACATGCTCTTTTATTCTTCTGCGTTTAACATGTGTGCCTAATCGGAAGTAATTATTAAATCCAGAGCTCAGCGACCTTCCTCATGATTTTTTCCCTCAGCATTAACAGATATATTTTATATCCCACATTGATCGCAGAATTCATCCTCCAGTGTCAAAACTATTCAAAAACAACATTATTTTATCTCAGCAATACTGAAACAATAAGTCTAAACTCAAAAAAATTAACTCCATTGACCTTCATTCCAGAATATTCCTATATACGAACAGAGCACCTAACTAAATGTAGGTTCTTCAACAAGCAAGCTAACTCCAAAGGGGTATACAAAGCAAATCTTGTTTGCAAGGAAGCATATCCAGTTTTCAGAAGCCTGCTAATAGAGTTAGGTTCGAAAATTGCATAACCGCAGTCAATTGCATCGCCTAACTTTGTCACGAACTAGTTTATGTGAGCTATGCAATGAGGTTAACTTATGTACGTGTTTAGGTTAATTATCAAACTGATATTGATGTTTATACTAAGATAGCCAATGTGGATGGGATTGTTAGTAGAGGACGGACTCGTAAAACGTTTCTTGATTAGATAGAAAACGTTCTTAAACAGGCGGGGCTCCGAAGTGAGAAGAATAAAAGAGCATTTATGAGAAGAATAATGAATGTAAGGGAAGCAAGAGAGGTTTGTCAAGATCGTACTAATTGGCGATCGATAGTCTCTGCCTACCCCAATGGGAATAATGGGCGTGAGTATAAGTAAGTAAGTAAGAATATTAAAAAGGCTGTGTCCCACTTCAGCGATGGTCTCTGTCTATCCCAATGGAAACTATTGGCGTGAATATATGTATGTACTTATGTTTCCAATATAATGCTTAAAGTGTTCAGGAATTTCTCGGATTTCATCACACTGGTGGTAAGTGATGGTCTATCTTTGATACCATGGCAGAGGAGTAATGGTTTGCTATGGGAATGTGTTACCACATATATTACTCATTTACCTTCCAAGATGCTGTTTGGGCTAAATATGTTTATTATGATGCCCTAAAATACAACCAACCTAGGTAAAGTTTTTAAAGTTAGCTCGGATCTTTGTTCTGGGTCATTTCTTATATATATAAAGAACTGAATAATTTTGAGGCAATACATTCATAAATACAAAAACTCAGGAATACAAATCCATAGAAAGGGTTGCCAGAAATACAGACTTAAAAGAAAAATTCAGTCTCCTTTGGATGTTTCATTGATGGATGTGAGTAAAACAAACTAGATAGATTTGCCAACATCGTAAAAAGTGATGATCAAAGTTATCTCCCCAATGGGAAATTATGGCATGAGTATGTTATATTTGTATGTTGCATTTTTTATGGAATAAATTTAATTATCTACAAAAGATTCTTAAATCTTTAATTTAAGTCAATGTTTCTATCCGTGTTATATAAAATTGTTATAAATTCAGCGTCCACCAAATTTAATGTAAATTGACTTTATCTTCGCTTCGCAAGGTGGAAATTTTCAAGAATGTATTTAAGGTACTTTAAATAATCCAATTATTTATCTATTAATCAAATTTCAATTAATTTTGTTTGTGCATTAAAAAGCTGAACATAAAATATTTTTCAAAATTTGGTTTCAAGGAACCTTTGAAATAGTATTTGTTCTAAGGCTGGGCCAAAACTAATGGAATATTCGTTGTTGCGTCGTGGATTAGGTAGCTGGTTCGTCGAAGAAGATGTTTAAACTCCAGTGGACTGTATAAACTTATATTCAGTATAAGTACAAATAACAAACAATATAACGAAGTCGCGTCTACAGGATAATATGAATGCGCGAGCGCGAGCAGTAGTGCCGGTAGTTCGTTCGTCACTGTTCGGTGTCGATGACCCCGCGCGTCGCCTCCGTCGCCCCGTAGCCCGTGTCGCCGATGCAATAGTTGAGCGCGTAACTCAACATACTCCCCCGGTTGAAGAGGTTTCAACAGTAAGTGGAAGAGGGCAGATAGTGTTAAAGGCTCGCCGAATGACACCCTTACGTGTGTGGATGTCGGCAACCCTAGTTACTCCATCCCTGCCAGGTAGGACTTTCACGATGCGTCCTAAAAGCCACATAAGCGGATGTGAGCCCTTGTCTTTAATGACAACAAGAGTCCCTTCCTTCAGCTCTCCCGATGAACGGCGCCACTTAGTCTTTTGTTGAAGCCATAGGATGTATTCATGAGAAAATCTTTGCCAAAAATGCTGCTTCAAATATTCTATGCGACGAAACCGTTGTAAACTGCTGATTTTGACGTCTTTGATCTGTGGATGTGGCAACATAACGAGTGAACGTCCAATGAGGAAGTGGGCAGGAGTTAAAGGGACTAGATCAGTTGGATCATTGGATAGAGGAGTCAAAGGTCTTGAATTAAGTATGGCTTATATGAAGGTATGAATGAGAAATTAATGCCTGAATCAATATAATTAAAATTTTAGTCTTGAGAAAGGAGATTTGCAAGTTCATTAAAAGCGCCAACAAATGTTGTTCCATTATCCAAATATATGTTACGTGGCTTCCCCCTGCGTGCAATAAAGCGATTCATGGCAGCCAAAAAGGCCTCCTTTGTGAGGTCAGATACGAGTTCCAAATGAAGAGCTCTTGTTGCTAAACACACAAATACACATATAAAACACTTAATTAATCTGCATCCTCTTCCCTTTTAATCAGCTATCATGATAGGACCAGCATAATCTTCAATATCAATATGATGAGATGTTACCATTTTCGATAAGGATGTCTTATCTCCTGAATGCGGTTTAGGAAATTCAGGCCACAAAGAAGGATCATTAAGTAAAAATTGCGGACCTGACCACCATAAAGATGATGACGGTAATTTGTCAGCTCTAAGTCCACGCGAAGCGAGGTCTGCGGGGTTTTCAAGTGAAGGAACGTAACGCCATAGAGAACCACCAACAGAGTCTTGAATCTCTGAAACGCGATGACAGACGAAAGATTTAACCTGTAAAGGTGGTGTAGATAGCCAACCTATAACAATGGTTGAATCACACTAAAAGATTGCTTCATCAATATGTAATGTAAGTGACTAGCGAACCTTTAGATACAACCGAGTACCCAGTAATGCAGCACATAGTTCAAGACGAGGAATAGTAGTAGGCTTGATAGGAGCGACTCTACTTTTTGCAGTAAGAAGACGTACGTGTGTTTCTCCGTTACTCGATATGCTACGAACATAGATACAAGTACCATAAGCCTTTTCGGATGCGTCAGTGAAAACATGAAGTTGAATAGAAATTGGTGATTCACATGAAATCCAACGGGGTATTTCAATATCGTTGAGGAGAGGAAGAGTGGTTTTAAATGCCCTCCAAATATAATCTATGTCTTTGGGAATAGGTTCATCCCATGAACACTTAGATAACCAAAGTTGTTGCAGCATTATTTTTGCTTCCACAATGCAAGGAACAACTAAACCAATTGGATCAAAAATTTGAGCTATGACTGATAAAATTTTACGTTTGGTAGTTGCTTCAGTGGAAGACAGATTTATTAAAAATGTAAACGTATCAGTCGAACACTTCCAGTTTAGCCCTAACGTTTTAGTCGAATGATTATCGTCACTAAGATTGACGAAATCGGAAGAACTGGAATCATTGCTAAGAGCTTGCAAAACTTCCTTCGAGTTTGACTGCCACTTGCGAAGGTTGTATCTTGCAGACTGCAAAATAGTGATGACTTGACGACACTGTTTTATTGTATTTGTAATAGAAGAATGACCTGACAAGTAGTCATCTACGTAGAAGTCATGAGCAATTGTAAAGTTTATCTCTGGGTCAGCACACTCCTTGGATAGTTCAATTAAACAGTTGGTTGCTAAGAAAGGTGCCGATGCAGTACCATACGTGACCGTATTTAAGGTATAAGCCTTCAATTTATGATTTGGCTCTGCCCGCCACAAAATTTGCTGCATTGACCGATGGTCTTCATTAACCAAAGTTTGTCGATACATCTTTTCGATGTCTGCACTAACGACTATCTTATGTTGCCTAAATCGAAGTAAAATAGACAGCAAATCATCTTGTACAGTTGGGCCCACCATTTGAATAGAATTAAATGATTTACCTGAAGATGTAACGGCCGAACCATCAAACACTACTAGCAATTTAGTAGTAGAGCTTGAGTCTTTCAAAACTCCATGATGTGGTAAAAAATGAGAAGGCGTAGATGTATTTATTAAACAATTACTTTCAGACATATGGTTTAATTGTATATATTCACTCATGAAATTTACGTAAAGATTTTTTAAATAAGAATCTTTGGCTAAACGTCGTTCAAGTGAAAGAAATCAGCGCTTAGAAATTTCATAAGAGTCACCTAAAACATGAGGTGATTCTTTAAAGGGAATATTTGCCACAAACCGACCATCAGTGTTGCGATAAGTGGTATCTCTAAAAAGTTGTTCACATAATCGTTGTTCAGAAGTAATTTTATATTTAGGTTCTACTGAATCTATTTCCCAAAAACGTGATAACTCTGACTGCAAATTGTCAATATGCATGCACACCTGAGGTGAGTAATGTGGTTGAATTAATGCACCTGAAATGAGCCAACCTAACTTTGACTCAAATAAAGAAGGCTTGTTTTTACCTAATGCGACTCGATTCGCGCCTATGATACTCCAGAATACCTCCGCTCCGACTAAGATGTCGATAGAAGACGGAATGTAGTAGTCAGGGTCGGCAAGATGAATAGTCGAAGGTATGTTTATGTTACTCGTATTAACCAATGTGTTCGGTACGCATGACGATACCTTTGGCAAAATAAGACAGTCAATATCAATTTGATAATCGCTATTGATGGATTTTAAAGTAACGAGTATTCTTTTAATGTAAAATCTGTACACTGTATGATATTTGTGAAGAATACTGAGTGATAAAAAGATTTATTCCAGAATGTTTGGCGCAACTGACATATTATTCAAACAACAAGGAATTGACAATATGGTTTTAACATCAAATTAAAAATGAAACGTAATATGAATGAAGTTATTTGTTACAAATATTTTAGTTTAACAAACGTGAATCATTTTTTATACAAACATATTTTTTAAATTATTAAAAAAAAAAAATGGTGCCATTTTTTAAACATCCAAATTTCAAACAAAAATTTCTGCTGCTACTGCACCTAAAACGTAGCTCAAAACTACTTGGTTTATCATTATCTATATTAGGGGGTAACCAGAGCCTCGATATTGACAATCCTTCAGCACCAGCTATACCTACATGCCATACAGTTGGGGTAGGCAGAGACTATCGATCGCCACTTCCTACGATCCTGGCAAACCTCTCCAACTTCGCTTACATATATCATTTTTTTCATAAGTGCTCTTTTATCTTCATGCTTCGAACAGCTATACATTTATTAGACGAAACAATAAATGTATTGTGACAAATTTTGTACTGTTGCAAATAAAGAAATACCGAAGAAATTACATTAAACGGCTTAGTAAAAGATACTCAACCATACAACGTATTTAATAGGTTATAAAACATAAACATAACATAAACGTTCACGCCGTTTATCCCCGAAGGGGTTGGCAGAGGTACCAATACTTCTGAACTCAAATGGCAGCGACATCTAGTTTCCAGAGAAGGTACCCACGTTTTGCATGGACAGTGTACTCACGTGATAGGGGGCAGGCCTATCGCTGTTAATAGGTTATTTCATTTGTTTAATATGATAACCTTTAAGGATAACCTTTAACTGACCGGGACAAGGCTGTAATTGCTCTTCAAAAACGGAATTATCTTAAGCCCAAAATAGTCCAATGGGTAAAACGACCGCCCATCAATACAGACAGACGTGCGTTCAAATACCAGGCCGGGCCAACACATATTTGTCTTTTTTAAAGTCATATGTCTGGTTGATTTATCATAATTGTTAACGGTGGGGGAAAACATCGTAAGGAAACTCACATTGCTAAGTTTGGCGATTAGCCTGCCCCTCATCACGTGAGCACATTGTCCAAGCAAAGCGTGATCACTCTGAACAGCAGGTCACTCAGACGATGTCAAATTCAGAATTATAAGTACCTCTACCAACCCCTTCGGGGATACACGGCTAACGCTTGAGATACATCTCTAAATAGAATTAGGTAGGTCAGGTTATCCTCCGCATATCTCAGTCATTCAAACAGAGACAGTAATCTAGTTAGTGCGCATCCGTGAGTGCAGTGGACATCTGTTAGGGATGTCTTGTAGACGACGTGTTTCCCAGCAACTCACTTAGTCTGGGCTGTAATCTCAATTAGAGTTAGCCAGAGCTTATGAGGAACAAAATTTTTAGATAATTCGGAAAGTGGGATTACGTTCTATTTCTTTATGAACTATATTTTTAGTAAACAATTTATCTAGTTTACATAACATAATAGAAACAATGTTTTTTGTACATCAAATGTACAATATGAACAGAGATAATAAAAAAAAAAAAAATGATTTTATATTCTCGGTGAGATTTTTACTAAAAGTTATCTCTTCCAGACATCTTTTGTATGGTGGAATCATAAAGTATAATAAATCAAAAAAGAAGCAGCCCAGTATTTAGAATTGGATTTTTTTTAGTTATTTTTGAAACTCGAGTGGGGAAAAGATGGTGATATATGAATGTTTTGGTAAATGCCGACTGCTATATAAAAGAAAAAAAAATACTGTGAATTATTACAGTAAATTAAGCTGAAAAATAATTAAAAATAGGCTTCATACTGTAAAAAAAAATTGTCACAATAAATGATCATGTCACAAGCCTATTAATTATAATGTTTTTTTGTTTTAATTATTATTGTTCGAAGAACAATAAATGTAGCCCAGTTTGTTTGTTGAATTTGTCAAATCAATAGCTCTATAATCTATAAATAGTGTAATTAGCATCTACAGTGTATTAATGTATAAAATTAAAAAAAAACTACTTAGTATAGACACAAATCAAAATGAATCTTAACATATTAAAACTATATAAAGTTAACCGGAGCTTAGAATCACAAATTCACTAATCCTAATTCCTCTCTTATGAAATCAGGAAGAAAAAGTTAAATGTAATTCTAAACCGATGATACACAACAGAAAGTAAATAATCGTTTAAAATGCTTAATTGGGAATAGTAATATATAGATTGTTAAAGTATACAGTATGTCATTGCTAGGTAAATACATTTCTCAATAATATTACGTCAGCAAACTACCCCAAAGACATTTTTCCAAAATAATATTAACGAGAGAAGGATACGAGTTAATAAAGTATCTTTGACGGATATGACGGGGGTATCTTTCAACTTAATTACAGGAAATTAAGAGCAAAATGACGTCTACAAGATAAAGAGCTACGAAGCCGCTACGCCGCGCCGTAGTCTGTACGACATTTTAATGAAATACCACGAGTATGATTAACTTGAGTATATTTTACAAACCAAAGACTAATTAAAAAAAAAGGACACAATACTTAAAATTTACATAAAAATCAGACTTATACAACACAATTAATCAAACATACAGAAATTTATTGTATTTCGAAGTTTAAAAGCGTGGTAGAAAAGACCTCCACAGATTACCTTATCTATTTCTGAATCTATCTCGGGCCTGAACACATTTTAAAATTAACTGTATATATGGAATACCACAAACCCATTATTAGGAATTTTAAGTGAATGTTAATAATAGTTGTGTAGTGTCGGCTTAGAATAACACTACCCCATTTCTTCCCGTGGGTGATCATAAGAGGCGACTTAGGGTATAGCGACTTTTCAAGTGACTTTTGGGCGAAGTGGTTGGAGACCCGTCACCAAACACATTTATTATTACCATCTTTTCCCCACTCAACTTCCAAAAGTGGCTGAGGAATTTCTCATTCCAATGCTCTGGCTACCCCTTTCTTGGGATTTAAAGCCGTGAGTATATGTATGTATGTATGTTAATAATTTGGTTCAAAGACCATCACTTTATAATATAATGCTTCATCTTACAATGCATTCCCCACTCAACTCCCTTAAAGCTTCTGAGAAGTTTTAAACCTTAAGCTCTGGCAAACCATTTATTGGATTTATAGCCGTGAATTTTGTTGATTGGAATCCAGTATTATCGTAAGTATGTATCATAAAAGTAAAAATAAGTTTGTATCCAATATCAAGCATTTTCAGCGGCGTCTTTGGGCAGCTTAAACCTGATTTGTCGATACTAAAAATGATTAACAGTCGAGCTATTTGGACCAATGGCTCTCATATTTCAAGCTAAGTAATACTTGTGTTTCAGCAGCACATGCTTGAATTTAGAAGATGGTAGAAATAAAGTAACGTTTGATACTGGTCTCCAACCGCAACGCCTAAAGGCCACTTAAAAATCCCCATACCCTTGGTCGCCTCTTTCGACACCCATGGGTAGAAAAGGGTAGTGATATTCTAAGCCGGCACTACACGGTTATAAGTTATCTTCTATCCTTATCATAATTAAGTGACGTACATGTTATAATTGCTTTCCCTTTTCAGATACGAAATATTCCCTATGGCTACTCGAAATCAGATTACTGTCCTAATATCGGTGCTTCAGAATCTAATATATATTTTGCCATACATTAATTATGATTTGGATTTTTTCCTTTATCTTTTAAAATCTGATTTATGTTAATAACAATATTCATATTTTAGTACAATCATGATCATTATAAATTTTACACAGCAAGAAAACATACGAATATTAGACCATACTTATGTGCGGCATTAATTTAGAGAAACAAAATTACCGAATTAGAAAAAAAACACTTATATTTGTATTGTTTTCTAATCTAATGTATGTATGTTTATTCACCCTTTCAATATTAATATGAATTATTCCTAAATAAAGATTTTTAGAAATCATCAAACAAACCAAAGAAACGCGGTGTATTCATATGGCTAGTATGATGTTTGTAAAAGTAGAAGTTTTCCCTTTGTCCTTAAATAAAATAATAATATCTTTTAAATAAATCTTATAAATATATCTTTGCTGTGTTGTGTCGGCTCAGAATAGCGCTACCCGGTTCCTCCGGTGGGTGTACGTAAGAGGCGACTAACGGTATTGGGGCTTTTAAGGGAATATTGGGCGATGCGGTTGGAGACCCATCACCAACAACCTTTATTTTACCACCTTTTTCCCACTTAATTTTCCAAAAGTAGTTGAGAAATTTCTAATTCTGGCTACCCCTTTTAGGGACTTATAGTCGTGAGTATATGAATGTAAGTATGTATATATATATATATCTTTTAATTACATGAAGTTAAGAAACTTAGCATTATTAAAATAATAATAATAATATTGCCAATGAAGGATAGCAGGCTGTTGTAAGTAAGTAAGTAAGTAAGTAAAATGTTTATTTGGTATTAAAAACAAAATTACAAACAGTATTTAACAATAAGATAAAACATTTAATGATACCAAAAAGGTCTTGGCTCAGCGTAAAATGTACCCAGCGCAAGTCTCGCAGGACACAAACGCTGAGTACGCTGGTTTTCAGCCAACACCTCAAACTTATATCTACTACATACTAACTAATACATAAAGCAAAAAAATATATAATTAAGTAATAATAAGAAACAAATACTGTAACAGAGAAAAAAGGAAAGAAAGCTACTCCATATATGATTATAGCTAATTTCGTAATTTATTTGAAACAAACAAAAATAGATAAAATCATTATAATAATAATAACAAATAAAACAACTGTACATTGGTAAAATGTTCGAGGAAATTTAAACTTTATAGATATGTATATAATATACTTAAGAAATACATAGGAATATAAACATATACGTATAAGTACGAGAGTGGTAATAAAACGATAAGTGCGCATGACAGTACAATATTATAGGTGGATATGTATATACAATGATATATTTAGGAAGAGATTGACCAATGAGGGAGGGGTAGGAGGAAGATTATACAGGCTCAAATGCAAAGTGTCGCTTCAATTCACGCTTAAAGCTATTCAGTAAAACAATATCACGAAGGGGTGGTGGTAAATCGTTCCAGCACTTTGAGGCTGCAAACCTAAAGCTTCCTCTAAAAGCCGTCGTATGATGTTTCGGTGTAACCAGCAAATATGTATGCCCTCTAGTTTTATATTTCGAAACGTTCCTCGACCACTCTAATTTATTATGTAGGTATTTTGGTAACTTAGTTTTAACTATACCGAACATAAGCGTTGCTAAGTGAAGTTTTCTTCTAGATTCTAAGTTAAGAATTTTATTGTTTCTTAAGTAAGGCGAAACGTGTGTACGCGGTGGTATATCAAAGCAAAATCGGGCGCAAGCATTTTGGACCCGTTGAATCAGTTTTTGAGATCGAGCTAGGAGGCAAGGACCATATACCACGTCGCCGTAATTAAGTTTGCTCAGTACAAGAGATTCGCACAAAGCAATGCGGACATCTACACAAACATATTTCCTAATTCTGTACAAGACTTTCAGGCGATAAAAACAATTCTGTACAGTACTAATGATGTAACTTTCAAATTTCATGTTGCTGTCAAATATAAGGCCAAGATTACGTGCCTCATCTACTCTCTCCATCTCCTCTTTTCCAATTTTTAATACAGGCTTCATCTCTTTGACTTTATTTTGCTGATGTTTACTGCTGAGTATTAAATATTTAGATTTAGATGGGTTAAGTGCCAGTGAATTTTGCACAGACCATTCCTGTATTCTATTTAAATCTATGTTCAGCCTTTCAACCGAGTCTGTAATTTTATTGGGTGGCACTGAAATATATATCTGTAAATCATCGGCAAACATGTGGTAATGACAATTTTTAATACATTTAACTATATCAGCAGTATATATTATGAAAAGAATCGGAGCCAATATCGAGCCTTGAGGGGCACCCCTGGGAACAGGAAGGTTGTTGGAGTACTGTACTTCATCTCGGCCTTTCCTATGTAATTCAACGATTTGGGAGCGTGAGTTAAGGTAGCTATCGAACCAATTTATCGTATGTGATTCTAAACCGTAATACTCCAATTTAGCCAAAATCAAGGATTTGTTCATGCACTCGAAAGCGCGGGAAAAGTCGAGTAAAGCCAGTAAAGTGGCTTCACCTCTGTCTTGTGCATAGAGTATGTTATCCATAACATCAATTAAAGCTGTCGATGTGCTGTGTTTTTTTCGAAATCCCGATTGATAAACAGGTAAAATTTCATTTTGTTCGACATATTTTGTTAACTGTTCACAAACTATTTTTTCAAGTATTTTTGACAGACACGGTAACAAACTTATAGGACGCAATTCTGACAGTGATACTGGGTTCGGTTTTTTGGGGATTGGTCGAACAATGGCTGTTTTCCAGGCACTGGGAAAAACGGAGTCAAGTAGCGATTTATTCATTATGTGAGTAATAATTTCAAGCGAATATGGTAAAGTCATAGTTAGCATGGTAAGCGATATTTTATCTACACCTAATGCATTTGTTTTAAGAGTCCTTATAGTACGCAGGACTGTGTCACAAGTTACGGTTGTGCGCCTGCTGCTCGATCATGAAGTTGACCCACGTTGTAGGGGCCTCTTGAAGGTTGGTGATGCAGATGGTTGCAGAGTCGTATAAAATAACAACAATTTACTTGTTCTACTATGCTTTATTACTTGACACTATTACAGCTGTAGCTGTAGCTGTATTACAGTAAATATACAATGAAATAAATAGCTTCTCGTCTTCTCCGTGTCTTCTTATAGTGAAGGTGATGAAAAAAAAAAAGGCGTAGGGATGTGACGACCCCACCGCCCATTGTTGGAATGGCAGGATGATATGTCTGCCATTCCGACTTTGCAAATAGTCTGCGCTTGAGTTTGTAGGTGTTGACCGTGTCTACAAACTGGTCCCAGCGCTGAATAGGGTGACAACGGTCTCCCCGGGGCAAGTGAGTGGAACCCCGGGTGAATCTTCGCTCATCATAATGAGTACACGATATAATGATGAGCGTATAGGGCCGCTTCCCTTGGGTGATCGAAGGGGCACGTCTGGAGCTGGGGCTGGACGTGGCAGCATGCGGTCCCCCAGCCGCCGCAGACCAGCCCGACCACCTGGCCGGTCTGCGCGACCACCTCAGCCACCAGATGGCTTGGCATCGGTTGGGACTGGGGCAACTCAGTCCCAGCAGTCGGTGCCCGCCGCTGGTGGAGCTAGGCGCCGCATGGCATGGACGGTTGATATGAATAGAAATGCCATGCGGGCCTACCTTAGGGCCTCAGGATCAAGAACTGGGCGGACGGGTTATCGGGCAGCAATGTACCGCGAATTTCTGCGGCTGGAGCCCAATTTGACCGTCACAGAACAAAACCTGGCGGATCGAGTTCGGTACATACAGCGCTCAGAACTTTTTAGCACTACCGAACTCGAACAATTGCGACGCGAGGCTGTTCCTCCGCTAGACGAAGAGCCACCTTTGCAGGTTCTCCCTCCAGTCCCTGAACGGGAAATACGGAGGGAGCCAATTGCTAACCTGCCGGATGTGGGTGGTGCGGAAAGCGATTGGGGAACAGTCTCCCTGGATTTGGATTTGGTGAGGAGCGCACTCGAAGAGACGATCCTGGAATATCGCCAAGTGCCTCTCGAAAGGAGGCCAAGGCTGCCCCGAGTTCCTCTCAGCATCAAGGTTCGGGATGTCGTTGAGGCCGTCAATAACATGCTGCCCTCATTTTTAGAGAGCAGCATGGACCTTTGGGATACGGATTCAATTCTCTTTGGCTCCGCAATGACAGTTTGTCAAATTGTCGGCGTCAGGATGCCGCCAACAAGAGCTGGTGGCTCCCACCAGGCTGGCAGTACTAGTCCCAGGACTAGAACTAGACCAGCCTGGATGAGGCGGATTGAAAGCCGTATCACAAGGGCCAGGGTCCTCATCGGCAAACTGACCAGCTTCAGATCAGGCAACAATAGGCCGAGGGTGGTGCGCTTTGTCAGGGAGGCATTCCCTGGTGAGAATGTTTTTGACAACTCACCGGAGTTTGCCTGTAGACTGGTGGAGCGCATCGATGATCTGAAGCAGAAGATCGCTGCTTGGGGTAAGCGAATTAGGCGATATTCTGAAAGGGTAAAGAGGTACCAACAGAATCGTCTCTTCATGAGTGACCAGAAGAAGTTCTACAGAACTTTGGAGCGTCCCGATGTGGTTTCGACAGGTCAGCGACCGGAAAAAGCAGATGTAGTTGCCTTTTGGCGTGGGCTTTGGTCGCTGCCTGTTGATCACGAAGAGAACCGATGGTTCGAGGCGGTCGAGGGAGCGTGCGAGCCCATAGCGCCCATGAACCCCGTCAACATATCCGAGGAGGATGTGGTGGCTGCGATCCGTAAGGCTCCGAACTGGAAAAGTCCGGGGCCGGACGGATTGCACCATTACTGGTTGAAGGGGTTCACGCGCTGTTACGCTACTCTCGCCCGTCAGTTCCAAATCGCCCTCGAGAGTGGGACGCTCCCGAACTTCTTAACTACTGGGGTCACTCATTTAGCTCCAAAGAGCGATGCTACCGCGGATCCATCACAATACCGCCCCATTACTTGTCTTTGTACAATTTACAAGACCTTGACATCCGTTCTGAGCTCCAAGATTACTCAACACATTGTTGATAACAATGTGATCTCTGGAGCTCAGAACGGATGTAGGGGCGGTAGTCGCGGTAGCAAGGAGCTGCTCCTCATCGATGCGGTCGTAGGCCAACTGGTCAAACGCAACCGTCGGAACTTCTCCGCTGGCTGGATAGACTACAGGAAGGCGTTCGATTCGGTACCTCATACATGGCTCATGAGGGTCCTCGAGCTGTACAAAATTGATAGTGCAGTTCGACACTTCCTCGGGCAGTGTATGGGGTGCTGGAGAACGATCCTGAGTTTAGACGGTCAGCGGATGACGGACGCGGATGACCAAATTGATATAAGGCGAGGAATTTTCCAGGGCGATTGCCTGAGTCCAGTTTGGTTTTGCTTGGCCCTGAATCCTCTAAGTACACTCTTGGAGAATTCGGGGACAGGCTTTCAGTTTCGGAGAGGCGGACCACGCTTGCCTCATCTCCTCTACATGGATGACCTGAAGCTTTACGCCCCCACGGCTGATAGATTGGCGGAGCTACTGACGATCACTAATGATTTCAGTGGTTCCGTCAAGATGGAGCTCGGGGTCGATAAGTGTGCGGTCGTTCATGTGGAGAAGGGGCATGTCGTGCACTCTGATGGTGTCGATGTCGGCACCAATCATTTGAGGGCACTCTCCGAGGCTGAAACATACCGGTATCTGGGCATGTCACAAACCATCGGTGTGAAGGTGGCAGACGTGAAACAGGGTGTTTGCGAGGAGTTTTATGAACGCCTGAAAAGTGTGCTTAATAGCTACTTGTCAGGCGTTAATAAGATCCGAGCCATTAACTCCTGGGTCATGTCTGTACTGATGTACACGTTTGGCGTGCTCAGATGGACTCAGTCCGAACTAGACGCTCTGGACAGACGAGTCCGCACGACGATGATCTCTCATCGAATGCATCATCCGAGATCGTCGGTTATGAGATTGTATATCCCGCGGAAGTGTGGTGGTCGAGGCCTCTTGAGTGCCAAAACCATGCACAACCGCGAGGTATGCAACCTCAGAAACTATTTTTTGACGATGACGGATGATAGTATTCGGGGAGAGGTGGTCGCTAGTGATAAAGGACTGACTCCCTTATCGTTGGCCTCACAGGATTGGCGAAACCCGGAGGTACTTAGCACCTCTGATCGGGAGTCCGTATGGAAAGAGAAGGAGCTGCACGGGAGGTTTTACAAGGTACTTCACGAACCTTTCGTGGACCGTAAAGCCTCCCTGCATTGGCTGCGTTTCGGGGACCTCTTTGGGGAAACCGAAGGTTTTGTCTGTGCAATACAGGACTAGGTTATCAAGACGCGGAACTATCGGAAATACATCCTAAAGGACGGTACCACAGACATCTGTCGAGCATGTGGCCGTCCCGGAGAGTCACTTAGGCATGTTATTTCCGGTTGTTCGGCTCTTGCTAACACTGAGTACTTGCACAGGCACAACCAAGCAGCCAAAATCCTGCATCAGGAGCTCGCTCTAAAATACGGACTCTTGCAACAGAGGCTGCCGTATTACAAGTATCTGCCGGAGCCAATCCTAGAAAACGACCGTGCCAAAATCTATTGGGACCGATCTGTTATCACGGACAGGACTATTCTAGCGAATAAGCCTGATATCGTGGTATGGGATCGGTCGCAGTCGAGGGTGTTTCTAGTAGATGTCACTATCCCTCATGACGAGGGTCTCGTGAAAGCCGAAACTGAGAAGTGTCGGAAATATCTCGATCTGGCTCACGAGATCACCGACATGTGGGGTGTGACTTCGACAGAAATAATCCCAATTGTTTTGTCCGCGAACGGGTTAATTCCAACCAGTCTCGCGACCAACTTGAGGCGGTTGGATTTCTGTGGCGTGTCGGTTCCAGCACAAATGCAGAAAGCGGTGCTGCTCGATACGGCTCGGATCGTCCGTCGGTTCTTGAACCTGACTCCCTGACCCCGACCGACTGTGCTCTTGTCGGGGAGTACCGCCTCTCCCATTTAAAATTTATATTTTCATTTTCGGCCATGGGAGAGGCGAGAAACAAAAATGTTTTCCGAAATAATAATAATAATAAAAGCATTTATTTGTCTTTCTTCAGCACATAACATAAGACAATATTAACAATAGATAATTATAAAAGACAAAATGGTCCAGAGCTCGTTCTATCCGCAGCAAGCAAGCAAGCAAAATGTAATAACCGTTTACTAGAATGAGGTACTTACCTATCACCTCATTCAGTCTATATGGACCCATAGCGGCATTTGCGTTTAGCTCACACGTTTTGCATGCACCTTCAAATAACCCAAGGGATAAATTTGACGTATTCATGAATATATGCAAATGAGGCTGACCACTCCATTGACTGGTCCTCAGAGAGTCACTCAGTGTAATAAACGTTGCATTGGAACAGCACGGTTGAAAACTGGCGAAATTAAAACGAAAACTAACCAGTCAGTTTTTTTATCACGCTATGCATATTATAATTATGGTTCTTACATGTTTATCCCCAAAGGGGTTGGCAGAGGTTCCAATACTTTTGAACACACATAGCAGCGCCACTAGTGTCCAGAGAAGGTACCCACGTTTTGCTTAGACAGTGTACTCACGTGATAGGGGGCAGGCCTATAGCCGTTTTGTACGAATAAACTGTCACATGACTAAGTACAACTCAGCCATGTGGGTTTCCTCACGATGTTTTCCCTCACCGTTAACAACCATGATAAATTAACCACACCACTTTAGAAAAGACAAATTGGTGTAGGCCCGACCCAGGATTTGAACTCACACCCTTCTGTTTTCGGGAGGGTGTTCTACCCTCTGGACTATCATGTCACTCTTCTCATCTTCTTAATGCATACATATATACATACATACATATACTCACGGCTATAAATCCCTAAAAGGGGTAGCTAGAACTGTAGAGCTAGAAACACTTCAGCCATATTTGGAAGTTGATAGGGGAGAAGATGGTAGAAATATAATATCGTTTGTGATGATCTAACCAAACAGAGCAAAAACCACTTTAAAAAGTAGGTAGAAAAAAAAATGACATTCAGAGCCGGCACTACAAGGCTGAGATAAGTTACAAACTAAATACTCAGATAGTATTTTGGTCAATATAGCTATAAGTTAATATTAAGATAAATTTAATGCCGTGTAGTGCCGGCTTGTTTGTTTTCTACCCACGGATGTCGTAAGAGGCGACTAAGGGTATTAGGGCTTTTTATTGGATTTTTGTGCGATGCGGTTGGAGACCCATCATCAAAAACCTTTATTTTACTATCTTTTCCTTACTCAACTTCCAAAAGTGGCTGAGGAATTTATAATTCCTTAGCTCTTGTTACCCCTTCTAGGGAATTATAGCCGTGAGTATATGTATGTATGTATGTAAGATAAATTTTCATGGTTATTTCATATTGACCTTATGTTTGAAGACTTGTTACTTATCGTTCAATGTTTGAATTTAGTTAAAGCAATTGTTAATGCATTTGCCACGGCCACCGCTTCTGTGGATTTCACAATGATTATACTTGTTAACATTTACTATTAATAGCTTTTTAGTGTTTCCTAGAAGTAAAAATTAATCCCATTGCTAAGACTGCCCTTTCTGCCTCACACCAGGCGGTTTACAAAATACATAGTTTATATTTCCCTATTTAGTCCTGAAAGAAAAGTGTATGTAGTCTCGATAAAAAAAATCAACAAAGGTATGAATATATTGATAAATGAAAATGAAACTTGAACTTGAAAGGCTTGCCAGGATCGATAATCTCTGCCTAAACCAATGCGAAATAATAGCGTGAGTATTTATTTTATAAAAAAAGCCCAGTAAAATGGCTCATCTAAAAATTCCTATCTTTAGGTCTTTTTGACTAATCTAAATTAAATCTGGTTTCAATAAAAAAAATGTTTGAGCAAGTCAGCTAAAGCTGAAGCGGCTGGAAATAATCTGTTGTTATTAATTTCTGCCCAAAATAGGTAATATATTTCATCAAGTCTCCACTTAAAACAGCTTTTGTAAGATGATTGAAGTTATTTTTAAAAAACATTTTCTTTTGAAAAAAGTATGAATCACGATAATGAACGTGTGTGTGTGAATTCTGAATTCAGTTAGTGTATTGACAGATAGATAACTATATTATTAAGCCGTGTGGTGCCGGCTTAGAATTTTAAGTGGCTTGGTGTCATCAGGGCTCTGTGCAGGATGTTTCCGGGCTACCACCAAAATTTTAATGGACGTAAAAAAATATGTGTGTTAACGAGTTTCTTACGGGTTCTTCTCTCAACAAAACACCTTCCGAATCCGAAGTAAACTTAGTATTAAGTTGAAATTTGACTTTCAAAAAACAAAGATTTACATTTTTTCTTTGAAATAAATGATTTTTTTATTGTTATTTTTATTTTACTAGGTACTCCTGTCTACCCACGGTAGTCGTAAGGGGCGACTTAGTGTATGGGGCTTTTCAAGTGGTTTTTGAGCAATGCGTCACCAATAATACTTTATTAGTTCCATCTTGTTCCTATCAAATTCAAAATTCTCTGGCTACTCTTTTTTGGGATTTATGGCCGTGATTATAAGAATACGTATGTATGTTAAAGGTGAGTTTGAAGAAACAGTCCCTTTTGTAAAAAAATATGAATCACACTTATGAAACTCAGCAAAACGTTTAGTTAGTTAATGGACTGTGTATGATACGTATCTTTATTTTTAACTAGTGGATCGTCCCAGCTTCGCACGGGTAGCGTTGTTTTTTTAAATATCTGAGGTTTCTTTCTTCAGTCACTGCTCAAGCATTGTGAAATTCAGCGCAATGTTTTCAATTTATTAAATTTATAGCACTCCCTAAACAGTGTAGTTTGGTGAGTTTGAATGCGCTTTAATGAACGGTTCAGTATTTCCGTTTAATAGCAAATTTTGAAATAAAACGCTATGAAGTATTTATAACTATCAAAAAAATAAATCATTAAGTGACGTAGGATGCAATTACTGGCGCCATCTAGTATGTAATATACAAATTAGTAACGATTTGGTTTTGGTAACGGGCGCGATGGCTTATTTCATGTATAATTTCGGTGTTTCTCTACCGATTTCTATGATTCTTTTTTTAATGAATAGGCAATAATGTAATCTTTTTTAAATTCGGGATGAATGAGAGTATTATAAACGTAAAAGTAAACAAATATAACCAGAATACTCCGAACTGCTAAGCTATCAGGGGTTACACGTGTTATTGTAAGTCAACCATAAAAGATAGACATATACTGCTGCGGGAACTTTTTTAGACAATTTTATGAAGAATATTTCCGTCATACATGATTTCTATGTAAGTTTAACCATTAAGGCTGCACACGCGATGGAAGCTTAAAAAATGGAGTAACTTCTCCCGTTTTCCCAAAATTTCCCAAAATTCCCCTTTACTACTCCACTGAAAAGTGTACTTTAACCTGCCCAGGAGTATGAAGAATAATTGTGCCAAGTTTCGTTAAAATCCGTCGAGTAGTTTTTGTTTCCAAAAGGAACATACAAACCGACAGACAGACAGACAGACAGACAGACAGACAAAAATTTTACTGATTGCATTTTTGGCATCAGTATCGATCACTAATCACCCCCTGATAGTTATTTTGAAAATATATTTCATGTACAGAATTGACCTCTCTACAGATTTATTATAAGTATAGATAGAAAGAGTTCTATGTTTTTAGAAACATTGCATAATCACATTTCTTACAGATTTAGCAGACTTGCAAAAAAATTATTGCATATCACTTCACACTTTAACATGTTTCTGTATTTTATTCTGTATGGAAACATACATTTTTCAAAAAAATGTCTTTAGTAATATTCGTTCTAAAAAATATATATTCCTCGATTTTCTCAGTTCTCCGCATGCAACTGGATTATGGGTTAATACATACATACACATACTCACGACTATAATTGCTTAGAAGGGGTAGCCAGAGCCAAGGAATTATAAATTTCTCAGCCACTTTTGGAAGCAGAGTGGGGAAAAGGCGGTAAAATAAAGGTTTTTGGTGATGAGTCTCCAACCGCATCGCCCGAAAATCCAATAAAAAGCCCCAATACCCTTGGTCGCCTCTTACGACACCCGTGGAAAGAAAGGGGTAGCGACATTCTAAGCCGGCACTACACGGCAAATGGATGGGAATAAATGATTGTGTTTTAAGTCTTGGATGTTATTTATATGTGTATTGTATAGTATTAAATGTATCATTAAGTTGGTATCCCATAACACAAGTCTTACTTAGTTTGGGGTTAATTTGATCTGTGTTAAAATAATGTTTCCGTATTTTATATATTTACTACTCTCGACGTCTATTATCTAACTTAAAATTAAAATACTTAATGAAAATACTTGGTATTTTCACCAACAAATCTAGGGTTTCAACACAACCATAACCCACGCTAACTCAAATACAAAATCTATCAAACCATATGCATTCAATTAGTTAATAATATTAATAATGTTCAGTATAACTAGCTAACTTTCAGTATTGCACTAATTGGAAATCGACATGTTACTTAATTAAACTCACTCAACACCATTCACACCCATACACGATAACTAAAGTTAACCCGTTTCAGTTGCCTGACTGGGTTGGCAACAATTTATTATAAGGAGCTAGAAGTTGGCTTCAGAAGTCTTATTAAATTATGTTTGTTTGTAATTGCACTAATCGTTCCCATTGGAATAGCAGAGACCGCTTCGTAGCTTTCGCAATAATCGTTCCCATTGGATAAGCATAGCTTGGTAGCTCTTTACTAATCTAAGCTTTTGGTCGCGACCTAGTTCGATTTAACCTTTTTCGTTTTGCTCAAAAATTAACATAGGAAACTTGTGGGAAAATGTGAGAGCCCGCGGTTTAAAAACTTAACGGAGAAGGTATGAAAAATATGAAACTCAAAGCTGAAACTGAAAGGCAAAAAAACTCTTGTTTATTATTTTATTTTACTAATTACTTTTTCAACGACCAGCTGAATTATTCATCAATATTCTGGGGCCATTTGAAGCGCATATCTGTTGTTAGTCATAGTCTCGCACATATAAACGTTACGTTAGTTACATAGGATTCCCTCAAAAAAGCTTTTATAACCGCAATAAAAACATTAATAATGTGAAAGTTTAAACTTCCTTGCTATCACGGTTCATGAGATACAATCTGGTAACAGACGACAAAAAGAGAGTTATTGTACATACATACATACATATACTCACGGCTGTAATTGCCTAGAAGGGGTAGCCAGAGCCAAGGAATTATAAATTCCTCAGCCACTTTTGGAAGTTGTGTGGGGAAAAGTTAGTAAAATAAAGGTTTTTAGTGATGGGTCTCCAACCGCATCGCCCAAAAATCCAATAAAAAGCCCCAATACCCTTAGTCGCTTCTTATGACACCCGTGGGTAGAAAGGGGTAGCGACATTCTAAGCCGGCACTACACGGCAATCTGGTAACAGACGACAAATTGAGAGTTATTATCGCCTCAGTAATATCTCTTTTACCGTTTCAGTAATGAACCCTTAAAAAGCAACATATTTTTCAAAAACGCAACTAAACCAACAAACTTACTCTCAATATTCATCGTACATCGCAACTTTACTCATGTTCATAACCAAAGTTCTAGAAGTTAGAAGAAGTTCATTCATAGAGACGCTTACAAAATACGTTTCCTTCAAATGATTGGATGCAGTTTGGCGTGTTTCTGCGGGAAGTGTATTTCACTAGACTGATGTTTCGACGTTCACGCCTGAAGATGTGTTTGAAATGTATTGATGTAGACTTACATTCTATCGCATATACTCAGATCAAACTTTCGTGTCTTGTATTCCCGAAGGTATTGGCAGTGGTACTAATACTTCAGAACACACGTGACATTGTCACCTAGTATTCAGAGTACTAACAAGACAGGGGGCAGGCCTACCGTTTTGTACGAATACACTGTCACATGACTAAGTACAACTTAGTCATGTAAATTACCGATGTTTTCCCTCACCTTTGACAACCATGAAATACTAACCACACATATGACTTTAAACAAACTGGTGTTGGACCAACCCGGGATCTGAATCCTCATAGTCTGCACGCTAAGCAGTGTTCTAACCACTGAGCTATCACGGTTGTACATCGTACGTGTCATAGAAATAACATAAACATAAACTTTTACGCCGTTTATCCCCGAAGGGGTTGAGTTACCAATACTTCTGAACTCACATGGCAGCGCCATCTAGTGTCCAGAGAAGGTACTCACGTTTTGCTTAGACAGTGTACTCACGTGATAGGGGGCAGGCCTATCGCCGTTTTGTACGAATTCACTGTCACATGATTAAATACAACTCAGCTATGTGGGTTTCCTCACGATGTTTCCCCTCACCGTTAACAACCATGATAAATTAACGACACATATGACTTTACAATAGACAAATTGGTGTAGGCCCGACCCAGGATTGGAACTCACGCCCTTCTGTTTTCGGGCGGGTGTTCTACCCACTGGACTATCATCGTTTCGTGTCGTAGAAAATACTTAAATATTGAATATATTTGTCATTCGCTTGATAAAATTGAAATTAAATCTTGAACATTTATGCATGATAATTAATTAATGTTCTGAAAACACATTCTATCGTCAATGAACATTGTTTTTTTAGTTACACAATTACATTACATGAATATGGAGATGTCCTCAAGTCCATGAATATTCTAGTACCGTTTTAACTGTTGACTGAGACGATTGCGCTCATACTTGAATCTATGACACCCATTAGAAGTAAAGTACAGATTTACTGAATGTTTGCAAGAATGGTTACATTCAGTTCTTTTCAAAAATGCAAAAATGTAGATACATATACTCACGGCTATAAATCCCTAGAAGGGGTAGCCAGGGCTAAGGTGTTCGAAATTCTTCAGCCACGTTTGGAGAGTTGAGTGGGAAAAAGATGGTAAAATAAAGGTTGTTGGTGATGGGTCTCCAACCGCATCGCCCAAAAATCCCTTAAAAGCCCCAACACTGTTAGTCGCCTCTTACGTACACCCACCGGAAGAAATTGTGTAGTGCTATTCTAAGCCGACACTACACAGCAAAAATGTAGTTCATAGATAACAAAAAAGTATGAGCCAACTTATTGTCTTTCAAATGAAAATCTAAAGGTTATAAGGTAGGTCGTTGTAATTTGGTAGGTCATTCAGCCCCCGCAGCAAGAGGCGTGAAAGGGCGAGTATGTCATGTGAGAAGTGAGATACTGACGGATTTTGTGTGAACAATTTGTTAGTGTCTCACTTCTCATGTGACATGCGGGCTCTCACAAGCCTCATGCTAGGTTTACATTATTTAAATAATTATTTCCTTAAAACATTTAATAAAGAAATAAAGAATATTTTATACCATACGTACATATATTCACGGCTATAAATCCCTAGAAGGGGTAGCCAGAGCTAAAGAACTAGAAGTTCCTCAGCCACTTTTGGAAAGTTAAGTGGGGAAAAGATGGCAAAATAAAGGTTGTTAGTGATAGGTCTCCAACCGCATCGCCCAAAATCCCTTAGAATCCCCAATACCGTTAGTCGCGTCTTACGTACACCCACCGCAAGAAATGGGGTAGTGTTATTCTAAGCCGACACTAAACAGCTACTACTAATATGTACAAAAGTAAGTAATAGGACTTTTAAAACGTTTTTCGAATCTACAATCAGATTCGTATATAGCACATACATTTGGAATTCCAAAGACGTTGTAAACCATAACATCTAGAGTGCACTGATTTTGAAAAATTACATTCACATCCATACTTTATACGGCTATTAATCCTAAAAAAAGCTAAGCCAATATTTCAGGATTAGAAATTACTTAGCCACATTTAGAAGTTCATACATACATACATATACTCACGGCTATAAATCCCTTAACGGGGAAGCCAGAGCTTTGGAATGAAAAATTCCTCAGCCACTTTTGGAAGTTGATTGGGAAAAGATGGTTATAATAAATGTTTCTGGTGACGGGTCTCCAACCACATCGCCCAAAAATCCCTCAAAAGCCCCAAAACCGTTAGCCGTCTCTTACGTACACCCACCGGAAGAAATGGGGTATTACTATTCTAAGCCGACGCTACACAGCAAATTTAGAAGTTCAGTAGGGATAATATTAGTTAATGTGTGATGGTTGGTGATAGGTCTCCAGGCGCATCGCCCATCATAGTAAGTCACCTTTTACAACACCACCCGGCGGAAAGAAATGGGCAAGCGGTATTCTAATCCAACACTACACAGCACCACCACACCTTCACTAATATATATATAATAATAATAATAAAAACTCTTTATTGCACATCACAAAAAACAACAATTACAAAAAAAAATATCGGTACCAAGCCAAAGTACAACTGGCGGTCTTATCACTAAGAGCGATCTCTTCCAGACAACCCAAGAATGCAAAGATTTGCTGGAATAAAAACATGCTCGGTAGATGTCCAATAAATTTAACTGATTTATTTAACTGATATACTAAGGATAAAAAGTATAGCATTTTTTTTTCTTAACTACAGACTCACCAAAAGTAGAAGCCAAAAGTTCAGAACATTCTTGAGGCTTTAAACCTTTTTTAAAGACATAATAAATCATAGCGCGAAAATCACGTCGACTGAGCTCCATTGTTGCAAGTGTATTCCCGCCAGATTCTCGGGAAACAGATGCTCATTCAAATAAAAATAAATAAAAGAAGTGTGTTCCATATTCAAATATGTCAATAAAACAGCCTATAAGATGGTGTATAGCTTGCCAGTGTCAATTCAATGAGAAAAGAGTATCTAACTTCTTTTGGCATGCTCCTCGTATAGAACACCGCAACACGATGAGGGTTCAAATCCCGGGTTGGGCCTACACCAATTTGTATGTTCTAAAGTCATAAGTGTGTTTGATTTATCATGGTTGTTAATGGTGAGGGAAATATCATAATATACCCCTTTGGAGATATACAACGTAAACGTTTGAGTTTGCAAAAAAACAACATTTGGTCTCAAAATACTTGTTCAAACTTTACCTAAGGTCACGTTCTGAAGTTAATAGTATGTTAATGTCCTGTAAATTTTAGTACCGTTGTAGGGTAGTTGTAGAAAACTTTTTTCCTTTCCGTACATTTAAACGTGTGGCGTAAGTCTCCGAGTGTTTACGGCGCAGTTAGTATGCATTGAGGGCAGCATGGCTACCACGAGCGTCTTTTTAACTAGATATCGCGTGGTATAACAGCCATATCTTTCGCACTTACATAGTACCGTATGCTGTTATCTCATTCTAACCGTTATCGTGACGATAGATAGCGCTCGTGCTGGGCGTTCTGCTAGACAAGCACGAGCACTATTTTATCGCCACGATTACGGTTAGAATGAGATGGCAGTATACGATACTAAGAAAGTACGTAAGAGATGGCTGCTTTATCCCACGCGATAACTCGTTGAAACACGGCTCGTGCTTGCCCTTCTGAAAGCTTTATTATTTCAGTTAACAACACCGTCTGCTGTCACAATACTTGTGTAACATAAAGTAGATGGACCACCGTAGACCGTTGAGTTTTTATAGCTTTAGCTTGACGCTGACGGTAAAATATAATGCAGCTTTGGTGTTAACATTTTATCGAAAAATATATGCTTCAATATTTATTTCAATACTTGTTCGTGCCGTTTTCAGTTGAGGTGAACGTTCACGCCGAATATCCCCGAAGGGGTTGGCAGAGATACTAATCCTTCTGAATATCACGTGACTTTGTCACCTGGTGTTCAGAGTACCCACGTTTTGCATGGACAGTGTACTCACGTGATAGGGGGCAGGCCTATCGCCGTTTTGTACGAATACACTGTCACATGACTAAGTACAACTCAGCCATGTGGGTTTCCTCACGATGTTTTCCCTCACCGTTAACAACCATGATAAATTAACCACACATATGTCTTTAGAAAAGACAAATTGGTGTAGGCCTGACCCAGGATTCGAACACTAGTCGCTTGCACGATAACCAAGTGTTCTACCCACTGGGCTATCACGGTTGTATACTTTATATGGCTATAAATCCTAAAAATAGCCAATATTTCAGGATTAGAAATTACTTAGCCACATTTAGAAGTTCAGTTGGGATAATATTAGTTAATTTGTGATGGTTGGTGATAGGTCTCCAGGCGCATCGCCCATCATTGTAAGTCACCTTTTACAACACCACCCGGTGGAAAGAAATGAGCAAGCGGTATTCTAATCCAACACAACACAGCACTACCACAGCTTGGTTACGTGCGTTTACCAAGGATAAAAAGTATAACATTTTTTATAACTACAGACTTACCAAAAGCAGAAGCCAAAAGTTCAGAACATTCTTGAGGCTTTAAACGTTTTTTAAAGTAATAATAAATCATAGCGCGAAAATCACGTCGACTGAGCTCCATTGTTGCAAGTAAATTCCCGCTAGATTCTCGGAAAAATGATGCTCATTCAAATAAAAAATAAATAAAAGAAGTGTGTTCTATATTCAAATATGTCAATAAAAAACCAGCCTATAAGATGGTGTATAGCTTGCCAGTGTCAATTCAATGAGAAAAGAGTATCTAACTTCTTTTGGCATGCTCCTCGTATAGAACACCGCAGACGATGAGGGTTCTAATCCCAGGTTGGGCCTACACCAATTTGTATGTTCTAAAGTCATATCTGTGTTTAATTTATCATGGTTGTTAATGGTGAGGGAAATATCATAATATACCCCTTTGGAGATATACAACGTAAACGTTTGAGTTTGCAAAAAAACAACATTTGGTCTTAAAATACTTGTTCAAACTTTACCAAAGGTCACGTTCTGAAGTTAATTAATTAATGGTATGTTAATGTTTTGTAAATTTTTATATTCTTTATGTACACTGCTATGATGGGGATGTTATTATATTTCAAAAACAAGTGAACGAAATTTGTCTCCGAAAAATAATAAACATTAATTAAATTAAAATTACTTGCGGCCACTTTTGCCTGGCTGCGTCTTGTCAGTGTATTCTCCTATTCATAAACTTATGTTAAAATGTGTGTTTGACTTTATACGTTATGAACGTAGAGATTTAGCAGCAGGATCTTATACTATTAGTACAGCTGTAGCGTAGTTGTAGAAAACTTTTTTCCTTTCCGTACATTTAAACGTGTGCCGTAAGTCTCCGAGTGTTTACGGCGCAGTTAGTATGCATTGAGGGCAGCATGGCTACCACGAGCGTCTTTTTAACTAGATATCGCGTAGTATAACAGCCATATCTTTCGCACTTACATAGTATCGTGTGCTGTTATCTCATTCTAACCGTTATCGTGACGATAGATAGCGCTCGTGCTGGGCGTTCTGCTAGACAAGCACGAGCACTATTTTATCGCCACGATTACGGTTAGAATGAGATGGCAGTATACGATACTAAGAAAGTACGTAAGAGATGGCTGCTTTATCCCACGCGATAACTCGTTGAAACACGGCTCACGGCTAAAAGCTTTATTATTTCCGTCATCAACACCGTCTGCTGTCACAATACTTGTGTAACATAAAGTAGATGGACCACCGTAGACCGTTGAGTTTTTATAGATTTAGCTTGACGCTGACGGTAAAATATAATGCAGCTTTGGTGTTAACATTTTATCGAAAAATATATGCTTCAATATTTATTTCAATACTTGTTCGTGCCGTTTGCAGTTGAGGTGAGCGGCGCGTGGTGCGACGAGGCGTGGGAGCTTGTCCGAAGCATAGGACGGCGCTTGAGGGACGTGGGATCAGATCCTCGCTCCGTGTCTTATCTGGTTCAAAGAATATGTTTGGCTATATAACGTGGTAATGCTGCAAGCGTGCTAGGCACTTTTACACCAGATAAGACACGGGGTGCGTATTGTGTGACCTGTAAATATTAGTAAGTGACTTGTGAATTGCATATGTATATTAGTTTTAATATTTGTGTAAACTTGTTTATTGAAATTCTTTATGAATTTGTATAAAATAAAATACAAGACAAAATCAAAATAATAGTCCTCTAAAATCATTAAAAAAAAGATTTTACATGCAATTATATTTTAACAAGGATCTACGAGAAGATGGTTTTTCTGATTTAATTTCTATATTAGGCTTAGAACACAACCCCATTTCTACCTGTGGGTGATCGTAAGAGGCGGCTAAGGGTTTTAGGCGATGTGGTTGGAGACCTGTCACCAAAAAAAATTATTATTACCATCTTTTCCCCAATCAACTTCTAGTCTACCCCGATAAGGGATTTAAAGCCGTTAGTATATGTATGTATGTATTTAAAATGTGTATTTTTAGCACCTGGAGCATATAGTTGATAGAAAAAAGTCAAAAAAGATATAAAGACCCATGTATTAGTAGGTCAAGGGCGGCAGAGCAAGACATTTAAAGCAAAATTTGAAATTTTCTTACAGGGATGGGAGTCCGAAGTGAGAAGAATAGAAGAGCATATATGGCGAGAATGATGACACTGAGCGAAGCAAGAAAGATTAGTCAGGGTCATGCAAATGGGTGATCAATAGTGTAAAACAAACAAAATTGTTAAAAATAATTGAATAGTCATTTCACTAGCCTCAACTGATTACTGCAATGATTACTAGTTTTCAAAATTATTCCTTTGTCAAAAAATCATTTTTAAATACTGTAATTAAATTCACCCAAATATTTGATTAATTAATTATAGATTGATACGAACATACACATACTAACGGCTATAAAGGATGTCTAGAAGAGATCGCTTTTATCGATAAGACTACTAATAGTAATTTTTTATTTAAGTTTACTAATACAAATTTTGAAAATTTGTTTTTGATGTGCAATAAAGAGTTATTCTATTCTATTCTATTTTATAAAGACAAAAAAGAAATATCCGAAATTTCAGACCTTGAAACTTCTCAACCACAATTGGAAGTTGATAGGGGATAAGATAATAGAAATAAGACAAGTATCGTTCGTTATGGATCTTTAATCTCATCGCCTAAAAATTCCTAAAACGCCCCAATTCCCTTAGTAGCTTCTTACGTACACCCATAAGAACCAATCGCAAAGCCTAAAAATCTTTAAAACGCTCCAATTCCCTTATTAGCTTCTTACGTACACCCAAAAGAAGAAATGGGGTAGTGACATCTTGAACCGGCACCGCAAGGCATGATATCTGCAATATCATACATAAATATACTTACGGCTATAAATCCCTGGAAGGGGTAGCCAGAGCTAAGGAATTAAATTCCTCAGCCACTTTTGGAATATTGAGTGGGGAAAAGATGTTAAAATAAAGGTTGTTGGTGATGGGTCTCCAACCGCATCGCCCGAAAATCCCTTAAAAGCCCCAATACCGTTAGTCGCCTCTTTCGTACACCCATCGGTAGAAACGGGGTAGTGCTATTCTAAGCCGCTCCAATTCCCTTATTAGCTTCTTACGTACACCCAAAAGAAGAAATGAGGTAGTGACATCCTGAGCCGGCACCGCAAGGCATGATATCTGCAATATCATACATAAATATACTTACGGCTATAAATCCCTGGAAGGGGTAGCCAGAGCTAAGGAATTGAAATTCGTCAGCCACTTTTGGAATATTGGGTGGGGAAAAGATGTTAAAATAAAGGTTGTTGGTGATGGGTCTCCAACCGCATCGCCCAAAAATCCCTTAAAAGCCCCAATACCGTTAGTCGCCTCTTTCGTACACCCATCGGTAGAAACGGGCTAGTGCTATTCTAAGCCGATACTACACGGTATCTTCAATAAATACTAAAATATCATTTTGACTTTTATAAGCTTAAGCAAATCAAATAATTCTTGCTCTTTATTGTTATTTCAAAAAGTTGATGCAAAAGTTTCGCATTAGAAATTCTTGCCGGGTCGCCGCGAGAGATTTGACGCTAAAACTTTAATTTGATCCTTAATCGAACAATAATAAGTCAACTTCTTCAATAACAGACGTGCCTTCGATAGATTTTCTGTTACCCTGCTACTTTAAACCCTTTATAAGGCAGAGGTATGATCAAAAATACATTTTATATCACTTTTATGTGATGGGAGGTAAGGTTTAAATTATGGTGGCCACTATTTGGCCCCTGCCGTATATAGGTATAACCCTTGCGCCTTAACGTGATTATGTTTTCTTTACATAAGTTTTAGTTGAGGTCTTCATATTCTTCGGAGTTGTGAACAATAAATTAGCATACATAAGAAGATTGAAGATGGTGAATGAAGCTAGACAGGTTTGTCAGGATCGTACAAAGTGGCGATCGATAGTCTCTGCCCACCCCAATGGGAACCAAAAAGGTGAGTATATGTATGTATATAAATAAACATTGATTGCACCTCAGTGGAGTTGCCCACTATATTACTCCATCTATAGTATACAAAGTGGGCAATAAGGCTTTGTTTTTGCAGAATTAGTATTTTAGTTCATTATTTTGTGGCTACAAGTCTTAGAATGTCATCATCATTTTGTCATCTAGTATTCGGAAAATCAACTTTTGTGTTTTTATACAATGTAGCCACAATTTCCGTAATCTGACTCAAAAAAGACAACGGTCAAAAAAAAAAGATTAAATACTATTTTCTTTGCTTATTTAGTCTTCACTAAGTAGTATACCGAAAATATTTATTTAGGTACTTAGAAACTGTATTAAGTAATTACCTATTTCGTGGAACGGCGGAGTTGTATAAACATGAGATAAATAAACAATAAAAAGATAAAATTGTTTACAAGTATATATATGTCTATAAATACGGGCAGGTAATATGTATTTACATTTTTATTACATTAACAAACAAATGTACACAATGACAATAAACAAAACAGAAACAATAATTATTATAAATTTTGGCCCTATAATTAATTTTATAAAAATGATTTAAATCATAGGGTTGATTAAATGCGCAACCTAGACCGAGAGTAATGATGGCTAAAGGCTCAAAAACTTTACTTTCAGCAATTTACGAGGTATATAGTATGAGAAATAATCTCAATTTACAATTTCGGCAATTTACAAGATATATGCTTTTCCCCGCTCAACTTCCAAAAGTGGCTGAGGAATTTATGATTCTTAGCTCAGGCTACCCCTTCTAGGGAATCATAGTCGTCAGTATAAATATGTATGTATGTATTAATTAGGTACGAATTCTACCCACGTGTATCGTAAGAGGCGACTAAGATTATGGGGCTTTTACCATCTTTTGGACTGTGTGTTTCCACAATTCTAAATGTAGCTGAAGAGTTTCTAGTTCTGAAGCTCTGGCTACCCTTTTTTGGGATTTAGGGCCGTGAGCACATTTGTGTTGTATATAAATCCTTTAGCCGAAGACATTCGGTAAACTAAAATAAATTTTACCCAGTTTTTCCTCATAGTTCGTCGGAATGTGGCTTAGACTAGAAAGCCATAGTAAAGTGGTCGTTGAATGTTAAATAACACAAAGTGGGCACAAAGCTCACTTACGGAGTTTAGAAAAAGGCTGATGTGCGACGTGGCTTGCAGGGTCAAGAGCTTTGCAAACTGCATGTACGAGCTTACGTTGCTCTTGTGCTTTGAATATTAATACTTAACTACACATATAGTCAAGTTTGTTCGCACAACTTTCAGTATAGCAAGCACGAGCGCTATTTTATCGACACGATAACGGTTAGAATGGGATGGCAGTATACGATACTAAGTAAGTGCGTAAGAAATGGCTGCTTTATCCCACGCGATAACTAGTTTAAACACGGCTCGTGCTTGCAGAAGTAGTTAGTCTTGTCATAAGTCTCTATATTGCACTGAATTCGAATGTTTTTGTTCATAAAAACCTCATGTGGGGATTATTACTAATAAATAAAGAATAAATAAAGGAAAGAAAAATTTTGACACAGGCGGGAATCGAACCCGCGACCTCGGGTATACGCCCTCGTCGCTCTGCCAATTGAGCGTGTATTGACAATGGCTGCCAGCGCGAAATTCTTCTATCCTTTGTTTCTTTTACACTTTTTTTACAAATTCGGAAGGCCACTTGTGTACCTTTTCAGATAGAATGCAATAGTTGAGAACATAATTGTTGGAATGATAAATTATCATAGGAGATGTGCTCATGCTCTGGCAGGCGTCCGTAGTATAAAGATTGATAGAATAAAATAGGTGAGAGGTTTGCCAAGATCGTACAAACTGGCAGTCAATAGTCTCTACCTACTCCAATAGGAACTGATAGCTTGAAGAGAGTATTTATGTGGGTAAGTATCCATTAGTTTTAATAGACACAAAGCTAAAATTTGTTAAAATTCTTCATACCAACATTGTACAATAGTGAATTTCTCTTCTATTTCCTAAGCTGTTACTAAATGAATATTGTTTTAAGTTGAACCTGTCGTGAAACGCAGTCAACAAAAGTTATTCAGTGGTATTGTAACTATACTGTTCTACTTTTGTTCTTGTTCCGAACAAAAATAACAATGGCTATTGTTTTAATATTGGCGATGAAAGACTATTTTAAAAGCTTTAATTTAATGTTCGGGCCAAATTTTGCGGCTGTATTTTAAACTAGTTATTGTTACAGAGGCGAGGGCAATACACGATCGGTTGTGGAAAAGATGGTGATAAAATAAGGTGAAAAATTGTATTTGTCTATCTTTACTAGTGAAAGTATGCTGGACGTATAAATTGACTTAAATGACTCAAGATAAGCGTTGTTCTACCGACTGAGCTATTACGGTTGAATTTTACCAAGTTTAAAATAGTGCTCCTAGTTTTTGAGGCACATTTTCGCTTAGAAATACTTATCCTGGTGCCAATATTATTTGCCAAGAAAGTATTAAAACACTTACTACGATTGATCCTTTTTCGATCTATAAATTTAACATACATCTATAATTTATCATTTATCAACTGCTGTGTAGTGTCGGCTGAGAATAACACTACCCCATTTCTGCCGGTGGGTGTACGTAAGAGGCGACTAACGGTGTTGGGGATTTTAAGGGATTTTTGGGCGATGCGGTTGGAGACCCATCAACAACAACCTTTATTTTGCCATCTTTTCTTCACTCAACTTTCCAAAAGTGGCTGAGGAACTTCTAGTTCCTTAGCTCTGGCTACCCCTTCTTGGGATTTATAGCCGTGAGTATATGTATGTATGTATCTATAATTTAATTTTTAGAAATTACTACTAAAAGCAGAATATTCTAATTAATACTAACAAGAACACGATTGAATTAAAACTGCGCAGACACAAATAAACCCAACGAAAAGAACGTGGTAATCTGATATTAATGACATAAAGCGCATTTTCAGTTTTAATTGATAGCTGACTCGTGTCAGTGAATATGAGTTACACGGTGATGTAAGATATAAAAGAAAGGTTAGATATTAATACTCATTTGTATATCTTTTTGTATATTTGCCGGGTAGTGCCAGCTTAGAATATCATAATACAATATTTGTTCGTTGGACCATCAAGCGTTACAATTTGCTGTTTTATCTATCAAAGCCGTTAGAAATAGATTCCGAAAAAATCCGATCCGCGAGGAAAAAGAAGGGCTTTACTAGGAAATCATTATTTGAGGTAGGCCTCATAATAGAAGCATACCTTTAGAGCTTATCGAAAAAGGCCAGGCAAATCTTCAACCTCGTCATAACTAATATTTAAGTAAGGTAAGTATTATAATATTTTCGAGGACGGTTGTGAAATGGTAGACATAAAGTATCGTTGGTGATGGGTCTCCATCCGCATCGCCCAAAAACAACTTAAAAAGCCCCATACTCTTAATTGGCCTCTTACGACAACTGTGGGTAGACAGGGGAAGTGACACTGTAAGCTGGTACTAACCCGCACTCTATCTATATATATATATATATAATGTAAGTAAATAAGATATATATATATATATATATATATATATATATATATATATATATGTATCTTGTTATTAATACATATATGTATTTATATATATGTATTAATAATAAGATAATTATATTTTATTGCCACATTAAATTCTTATAATTTAAATAACAATTGGCAAACAGTTTTAAATTAAATTACAAATCACTCAATAATCAGAACAATAAACTAAAACTATGATTGGATTCAATACAAAGCTGGCACCCAAGTGCCTCTTGACGCAAAGGGTTATGATGAAAAGCATTTTAAAGTCCCCAAGTTGTACATAAGGGCCAGCGCTGACTGCCGGCATGGCATGGCAAAGGATTTCGGTACAGATATAGCATTTTTAATCGTATTACCATAAGTATAGAATTCATTTTACTTTATTTTGACACAACGATGCCGACGTGCGCCGTACCGCGGCCTCCCTCGGCATCGTTGTGTCAAAATGAATTCTATGTGCATGGTAATAAGATTAAAAATGCTATATCTGTACCGAAATCCTTTGCCATGCCATGCCGGCAGTCAGCGCCGGCCCTAATGCAATCTATATCTAAAATTGACAAAGGATTCAGTTTATTTGAAGTTAATATGAAATTAATAATTAGAGTTTAAAAAAAGTCGGTAACTTAGTGGGTGCAGAAATCCGAAGAAGCCAAACGGCATTGGATCGACTCCTGGTACAAGCCGAACATAAATGTATCTTTAAAAAAATATATGTGTTGTGTTGATCAAGGTTCATGCAGGTGAGAGAAGGCATATTAACTAAATACTATACATATCAAGTAGTACTTATTGGTGTGACAGTGAATTCGTATGAAGCGATCATAATCAATACATAGTATAAAACAAAGTCGCTTTCGCTGTATGTCCGTATGTATGCTTAGATCTTTAAAACTACGCAACGGATTTTGATGCGGTTTGGTTTTTTTAATAGATAGAGTGATTCTTAAGGAAGGTTTGTATGTATTGTATGTATAATAAATGCATAATATAGTAGAGAAACACTGATAAATTTAAAAGTTTCTAATGTGATGTCGTAAATAAGCACGTTTTTTTGCGCTTATATTGCAAACGCTGGCTGAACCCTACGAGATAGACCAAAATAATGTAATACAGTATTGTTCACCTTAAAAAGTTCAACATAAAAGTCCGCGATGGTATATGTCTATCTCTTAGGATCGTATAATCCATACTAATATTATAAATGGGAAAGTGAGTTTGTTTGTTTGTTTGTTCCGCTTTCACGCCGTAAATACTGAACCGATTGCTTTGAAATTTTTCAGACGTGTAGTTAGAAGTCTAAATTAAATAATAGGGTACTTTTTATCCCGGAAAAAATATGTTCCCAGGGGAAATCAAAAATATTGTTTGCTTGCTGGATGCATTGGAGATGGCGCTGTGTATCGTTTAAAACAAAGTAAAATATTGTAAACTAATATAAAAATCAAAATTTAGAAGCTTAATGGTACGGTAATGGATCCCCGAAAATAAGAAACTCCCGAGGGATGATGTACTATTTTTTTATCGTATACATTTTTTTTACATCTACTTATATTGCAAACGAATATTAACATGTAAATTTAGAAGCTAAATGAAACGACGACGATTCCTTGAAACTAAGGAATCCGCAAGAGTTCTCATAGGAACATCAAAAAACCTTAACTCATATATGGCCCAAAATATTGCAGCGATTATTTTTATCATCGATGGAATTCACATCAGACACTTTGTTAATGTTCATTTTGGAAAGATGAAGGGGTTTCATCAATTTAAATGACAAATTTGTTTATCAATAGTAAGACTAATATGAAATAAAGCGTAATAAAATTCACCGCCCCGGTAACGTCTCCGTTGCGTAGCGGTATAACTAACTACTATGAATATTTAATTAGAACTATTATGAATCAATCGTCCCGGGTTCGTATCTCAGGTAATTCAAGCTTTTTGTAAAAAAATGTTTTGTTAGCTTAAAAAAAACATTATATACAATAATAACAAGCACTATCCCTTCAATTTAGCGATTATTTTGGAAGGAGATCCACCACTAATCATCCCTATATTGCCGAGCAATCGCTGCAAGCTCTCCCACTATCACCAACGGTCAGTGTAGGGGGCAGCACCGGGACGTCGCCGCAGTGCCAAACTACTATCCGTATCTGTACTTACTAAAGATATTCTCATTTCTGAACATAAAAACTTGGTATATTTGTTTCATGATTCTTATGAACAATTAAAAAGGAATTTTTGGAACTCAACCCCTAACGGGTTGCTATAGCAAATGAAATTTAATATAGAGATTTATACATTTTATAATTAAACTTGGTGCGATTGAATTTATGAAATCCATCTATCAATTATTCATGAATATATGCTAACAACCATAAATTCCATAAAAGGGTAGCCATAGCTTCGGAGATACTAATTCTTCACCCAATTTTGGAAATATATTGATAAAAGATAGGTTATAAAGGTTGTTAGTGATGGGTCACAAACTGCATCGCCCAACAATCACTTAAAAAGCCTCAATATCTTTTATGTCATTTACAACACCCGCGGGATTATAAATATAAAAAACAGAAGTAGAGATAGTGTTTCGGTATTTTGGTATTATGTAAACTGGATGCAAAAAATGAAGTCCACGCGGATAAGTCCTAAGTCCATAGGAAGTCTAAGTCCACCGAATTTGTGAATACTGATAATTTTTTCTTGTTCTTTTAATTATTTAATGTTCTGAGACTAAGCGAATATGTTTAAAGATAATTTTAAAAGATATTGTTTATTATTTTATTTTTTTTGTTGTGCGTTTGTTTAGTTTACTGTCTGTTCCTTTACTATTTATTCAATTTTGTTTACTTCAAATGTGGCAGACACAGATTATTTTGTTTATATATTAATTAATTATGTGTAGTGTAGTGTAGGCCTTAACTGAAAACCAGTGTTTTGCCATTTGGCAATATCAAGCACTGAGTTAGGACCTAGTTTGTGTTACCTTATCACTAATTTTAAGTTTAAAATATTGTTTTTTTTTTTCACTTTATGTATTGTTTTTAATATTGTATGTGGTGTTATGTTAACATAAATAAACGAGTTATCTATCTATCTATCTATCTTAGGGATAACCCAGCATAACCATTTTTATTCTTTACTAAAAAATGGTTATTTACGAAGTGATTTTAAACAATACAGCATTAATCCTTATCCAATTAAGTACCTTAAATAAATTTTGCATTTATTATAGATCAATATGCTTTTAACAGCATGTAATTTAAGTGAATATTACCGAAGATATTACAAATTTAAAATGCAGGGTCGTAGTTGTTTGCGCCGGGCGGCGCGTGCCTATAAATAGCGCGTCGATGGCCGCGCTTCGCCAACGATTTCCCCGGACGTCGAGGTCCCAGAGAGACGCCCACGTAGCGTGCTCTTGGATCCCGACGACGACATCACCCGCGAGCGCGAGGCCTCAGGGGCCACCGGCGCTCGCGGTCACACCAACAACTACTATCACTCCCGACACCGACCCCGCCGGCGAGGTCGTAGAACTTAACACTAACTTTAGAGTCACACCAGTCTGGTGACCAGACTCAACTAGAGTATATTTTTTTTTATACTCACCCTATTCGACTTAGCTTAGGTACACTCCTTTTCACCGGCAAACAAAGTTATGGTGACGCCGCACAGGCCGCAGGGCCAGCAGCACCGAACCGGTGGGGTGTTAGTCGGTAAGAGTCCGACATATACGGGGGATCCTATGAGGATTTCCCCACCGGTAAACAAAAAAAAAAAGCGCTTCGCCATATAGCACTTTATGATTTGCAGCGATCGCACGGGTTTATTGGAGCTCTCTAGCGAGGAAAATATCAAGAATTAATTAAACTGCTTAATTCTTTGAACCCTTCTGGACTCCCTCCTCATAAAATGGAATTGAAAGTAGGTTGTCCTGTTATTTTATTAAGAAATCAGAATCCTCCTAAGCTCTGCAATGGCACACGTTTGCTGGTAAAATCACTAATAAAAATCATAATAGAGTGCACAATACTCACCGGATGTGGTACCGGAGAAGATGTACTAATTCCCCGATTTCCTCTGATACCATCAGATTTACCGTTCCAATTTAAACGCCTACAATTTCCGGTAAAGATATCTTTTGCAATGACCATTAATAAATCGCAGGGTCAAATTTTTAACGTTGCAGGATTAGACTTGAGTGTTGAGTGTTTTTCACATGGCCAATAATATGTCGCGCTGTCAAGAGTAACGTCTAAGCAAAACATGTTTGTATTGGCTAATGACAAAAAAGCTGTGAACGTTGTGTATAAAGACATTCTGTAGTAGGTATATTTGCATTGCACCCGTGCGAAGCCGGGGCGGGTCGCTAGTAAGATATAAAAACGAAACGAAAGCCGTGTAGTGTCGGCTTAGAATAACACTACCCCATTTCTACCCGTGGGTGATCGTAAGAGGCGACTAAGGGTATAGGGGCTTATTAAGTGATTTTTGGGCGATGTGGTTGGAGACCCGTCACCAAAAACATTTATTATTACCATCTTTTCCCCAATCAACTTCCAAAAGTGGCTGAGGAATTTTTCATTCCCAAGCTCTGGCTACCCCGTTAAGGGATTTATAGCCGTGAGTATATGTATGTATGTATAAAAACGAAATATACTATGTCATCCCAAGACAAGTAGCCACAAAATAATTAGTACAAATATCGCCCTTTCCATAATTTACAATGTAAATGTTACGTCCACATCTTTGTTCAATAGATTGCACAAACAATCGACGAAGTTGTCAAGTTTTGAATAACGTTCTAACCCAAAGAGAACGTGTGTGTGTGTGTGTGTGTGTGTGTGTGTGTGTGTGTGTGTGTGTGTATGGTAGTGTGTTGGTTCGGTACACTATTCTGACAGACACGATGTGTTAATATTGCAGTTACTTTATATATTTGGTTAGACGTTTGATCAAGGCATAGAATACAATAGTTTTCAAATAAAACTTAAGTTGTTACAGAAATGACATACATACATATACTCACGGCTATAAATCTCTAGATGGGGTAGCCAGAGCTAAGGAACTTGAAATTCTTCAGCCACCTTTGGGAAGTTGAGTGGAGAAAAGATGGTAAAATAAAGGTTGTTGGTGATGGGTGTCCAACCGCATCGCCTAAAAATCCCTTAAAACGCCCCAAGTCCGTTAGTCGCCTCTTACGTACACCCACCGGAAGAAATGGGGTAGTGCTATTCTAACCCAACACTACACCGCTACACAGAAATGACATATAGCTTAAAAGAACAAGCTGAGGGATAGTTTTTCTTTACTTCCAATGGGACATCATGTACACATATATACACACATATGTTTTTATGCATACGGCTTAAATCACAAAAAGAGGTAGTCGCCAGAGCCTGAACAAAAACTTAAATGGTATTTTACTGGTTCAAAATACTCATTGCGCGTTAAATAGCTTAGAAAAGCACTAACCTAATTCTAATAAAGAAAGAATAAATAAATGAAAGAAAAATTTCGACACAGGCGGGAAATTTTTCTTTCCTTTATTTATTCTTTATTTATTAGTAATAATCCCCTCCCCACATGAGTTTTGAACAAAAAGATTTAAATTACTAACCTAATTCTTTTCACGGGTTTTGTAAAGAGAGACCTAATATAGTCGTAAGACCTAAGTAAGCCGTGTAGTGTCGGCTTAGAATGACGCTACCCCATTTCTACCCGTGGGTGATCGTAAGAGGCGACTAAGGGTATGGGGCTTAAGTGATTTGTCACCAAAAACATTTATTATTACCATCTTTTCCCCAATCAACTTCTAAAAGTGGCTGAGGAATTTCTCATTCCAAGGCTCTGGCTACCCCGTTAAGGGATTTATAGCCGTGAGTATATGAATGAATGAATGAATGAAAGGCCTAAGATTTTATGACTTTCAAAGTTTGTTGATCATTTAGCTAGTATCATCATCATTCTTTATTTTAACGTCTTATCCCCATTCAACTTTCAAAGGCGACTATAGAGTTTCTAATTACGGAGCTCTGGCTGCACTATTTGGTACTCATAGCTGGGAGTGTTTGTATGTATTAGAATAGGACCTAGGTCCAGTCCAATCAGATTAATGTACAATAATGCTGTAAATAACTGGTCATGAATGCTGTAAATTCACAAAAATTCAAAAGAAAAATTTAATTGTAAAAAAAAAAAATTTTTAAAAATTAAAATGTTTAAAATACTTTACTAATTCTAGGCTACTAATTGTTTAATCTAGGGTACTTCGTCCATTTCTTTATTATTTTTTATGCTTGTTTATATAGTTCAATTCATTGTTTATTTGGTAAATAAATGATTGAATATTCATAGAATTGGTCTTGTAGAATCGAGGTCCTAGTAAATTTGTCCATCTGACCAGTGTTCATGGCATGACAAAGCTAGCTGCCCTTTTGTTGTTCTAGGCATTGTTTTATTGGTTTCAACCAAATGGTTTTGACGTGGATTTTCTATTGCAATTTATCATTGTATGACTAAGTAGCTATCTACGGTTGAGACAACTTTACACCTATCTAAATAAATCATCTAAGCGAATGAACTCAGTTTCCTTGGATAAGATCACTGCGGGTAGAAGTGTTTATTAGGTTTGATTGAAAATTTAGTTTCTGGATTATTATGATTTCACTTAATTGATTAAATAATTTAATTTATAAATTACATACATACATACATATACTCACGGCTATAAATCCCTAAAAGGGGTAGCCAGAGCTGAGAAATTAGAAATTACTCAGCCACTTTTGGAAGTTGAGTAGGGAAAAGATGGCGGAATAAAGGTTGTTGGTGATGGTTCACTCGGTGGTCAGCTGCCAAACTGTCTACTGCTCGACAATGACTCGTGTTGAGTCGAAACGCGTCGCATGTTTGTGGTTGCCTGTGGTTTTCGCTTGCGGGTGTGTGGGTGGTGCATTGTCTGCTTTTCGATTTCTTGTAAGTGGGAGGGCGGGCGGTGCGCAGTGCATGTTGCATGAAGACTGCAGGTATTATTTAGCGGAATTAAGCGAAGAAATTTATTAATATTAGTATTACAATAATTTTAGGCGTATAATTGAAGTCAGATATTACTTTCATGCCAGAGAGCTACATTATCTAAACTATTAAGACCGCTTAGCAAGCTCGTTTAAATCTAACTACCTTTAGTGTATTTCAAGTTTTAGGCATATAAGTTTAGGTTGATTGACATTATCATTTTGTTGCTCTCAGTTCCTGGTCAAATCCATTCAAATCTGAAGTGAGTAATGTTTTACTCAGTGCGAAAACCGATGAGTGAATATAAAAAGGGTCTATTATTCTAGTCATTGTGCCTACTTGTTCAGTGAGCGAGACGATTGAAGAGAGAATAGACACCGTATTTTGTTGGAATGCAAACAAATTTCACAGGATCATATTTGAATAAAGACGCTATTGTGGAATTTAAGGGATTTTTATTCGGCGTTGTTCTGGTATGAGAGGATCTTGTGATTAATAGTTTTCGAATCTGGATAATTTATTTTTTCAGTGTTCGTGCCACAAATTTTAGCAAGGAGAAAATATATTAACTTAGAACTTGGCGGCTATTGAAATCCAGCAATTTTGATCCACTTTTAGTTAAGGAGATAACATACATACATACATATACTCACGCCGTTAGTTTTCATTGGGGTAGATCAGACCACTTCAAACAAGAGGGGCGTATAAGCAATATCACTACTTTTCAGAAGACAAAAAAAACTTAATATTTTATTTTTCAATGTATCCCTTTAGCACTTCCATTATAACGTAAAATGCTTATTTTTTTGTAAGTATTTAAATAAAAACAAAAGGGAAATGTCTTTATTAAATCGTTACCATCTCACGTTAGCCCATTGCAAAACAGTTCCATCAGTGGCTTTCATTGAACAGGGTCTTTCAACAAAAACTTTGTTTTCTAAAACAAAAAAATAGATGATTTTTTTTTAATTTTAGGTTACAAAGAGTTATAACAAAAAGTGAAAAAGTCGGCAATTATGAATGACTAGCAGCCCGTCCCGGCTTCGCTCGGGCATGAATTATCATTAACATTTTGTTTTTTATTTTATTACATGTATTATTATTTTAATATATTTTTTTTAAGTTTTAAGCTATGTTATATTTTTTTGCTGTGTAGTGTCGGCTTAGAATAGCACTACCCCATTTCTTCCGGTGGGTGTACGTAAGAGGCGACTAACGGTTTTGGGGCTTTTGAGGGATTTTTGGGCGATGCGGTTGGTGACCCATCACCAACAACCTTTATTTCACCATCTTTTCCCCACACAACTTCCAAAAGTACATACATACATATACTCACGGCTATAAATCCCTAGAAGGGGTAGCCAGAGCTAAGGAATTAGAAATTCCTCAGCCACTTTTGGAAGTTGTGTGGGGAAAAGATGGTAAAATAAAGGTTGTTGGTGATTTGTCTCCAACCGCATCGCCCAAAATCCCTTAAAAGCCCCAATACCGGTAGTCACCTCTTACGTACACCCACCGGAAGAAATGGGGTAGTGCTATTCTAAGCCGACACTACACAGGAGACTTCCAAAAGTGGCTGAGGAATTTCTGATTCCTTAGCTCTGGCTACCCCTTCTAGGGATTTATAGCCGTGAGTATATGTATGTATGTATGTTATATTTTTTTGTATTTATATTTAGATATAAATTTTTATTTTTTTTATTTTTCATAATGAGTAATTACATCAAAAGCCATTCAATTTATAGAGTTAGAGCTTCCCTGTAAACAATATTTGACGTTGTTGTATTTTGGGGCAGCAAAATAAATTGATGTTCAGGAGCTCCCACCCGCGACAGGCCAACGTACAGTTGACCGTGAGTAAAACAATTCTTTCGCAGGTCAATCCCTACTAATTTGAAGGTTTGGCCTTGGAACTTATCTATACTAATATTATAAAGAGGAAAGGTTTGATTTTTTGTTTGTTTGTTTGTATAAATTGAATAGGCTCCAAAACTACTGGACGGATTTGAAAAATTCTTTCACTGTTTTGATGCTACACTATTCCCGAGTGACATAGGTTATATTTCATTTTCAAAACAATTAGGAATCCTTACGTAAACTTCAAAAATGTAACCCAAGGTGTTAAAGAAATACCAAAAAAAATCCTTTTAACGCGTGCGCTGCGAAAACTATTGACAATAGAATATAAAATTATGTACTACAATTTTATAGAACACATCATTATCTAAAAAAAATGCCCCGACAGCATGTCTCTAATTATATAAAAATTATTTAAAAATTAAATTAAAAACCTGCTTTAGAAAAGGCTCTTTATTTGTAACCTATCTAATCCTTATAAAAAAAAACGTATATATTGTTTCAGACTACTTCAATACCCTTATATTTCTTTTTGAATTATTCGATTCGAACATTCCATTCGAAAGTTACCTCGAATTAAAAAAATAGATAAAACTCCGCTCGATAAGCTATGCATAGTAAGTTGTTGCAGGCGTCACGAAGGGGTACGGGAGGCTGCTTATCAAAGAGTTAAAGCAAAATTTAATTGTAGCGACTATTATCACTGGCCCAGCAGCCGGTCAATTAGCTCATATACCGAGGATACCGATGATCCCAAACTGATCTGCCAATTCTATTTAAACGGCTACAATTTCCGGTTAAAAACATCTTTTGCTTTAACAATTAATAAGTCCCAAGGCCAAACCTTCAAATTAGTAGGGATTGACCT
>OY755183.1:1778914-1918382 GCA_963576735.1 Bedellia somnulentella
AGACAGCAATAGCTGAATATAATCGACTCCGAAGTATATATCGCCCAGACTTGTCTACCTTAGAAGTAACGAAGCCTCAGAGAAGAAACAGAAGAGATAGAGATAGAGAATGGGTTCTAAGCAAAGCAGTAGCTGACGTCCAAGAAATTGTGAGGTCACCTAAAAGTAAAAGAAAGAAATGCATTACAAAAAATAAATGAGATCCCACCAAAAACATTAAATGTAAAAAAATGCCAAGTCTCTCGATGCAGTTTTTCCATCTTAAAAAGTTTTGAGATCTCATAGAAGCCAAGTCCTATTCAAAATATTTCGTAGTTATAAATCAACATTTAGTAATTGTATCAATAGTTTTCTTTATATTATAATTATAGTGACTTGGCAATGAGCACAAATTAAAAGCTGCTTGCTGCCTGGAATTATATGCAAATGTTACTGACGAGACCAGTGATCAGATTATTTGTTATGTGTGAATCATGATGGTCACTACCGACTACATGCTCCAATACAATAATTAAGAATACCTTACGGGCCATCGCTTTATAAAAGTAAATGAATCGAGAGTGCACTAAGACTGACTGCCGTTGCCGAAATTCGGTTGGGACGACACGGATAAACCAAAAGAAAATTAATTTTGTGATATTAATGTTTACGCATGCGGTGTGTGTAACTTTCAACTCCTCCAAATACGAGTATGCCGTTTTATTTGTTTCTTCTTGTGCTCATTGCCAAGTCACTATAATTATAATATAAAGAAAACTATTGATACAATTACTAAATGTTGATTTATAACTACGAAATATTTTGAATAGGACTTGGCTTCTATGAGATCTCAAAACTTTTTAAGATGGAAAAACTGCATCGAGAGACTTGGCATTTTTTTACATTTAATGTTTTTGGTGGGATTAATAAATTTCTTCGCTTAATTCCGCTAAATAATACCTGCAGTCTTCATGCAACAAGCACTGTGCACCGCCCCCTCCCACTTACAAGAAATCTAAAATCAGACAATGGACCACCCACACACCCGCAAGCGAAAACCACAGGCAACCGCATACGATTTTGCAGTGATATTTATAGGCCAGGCTGACCGGCACTCGGTGGTCAGCTGCCGAACTGTCTACTGCTCGACAATGACTCGTGTTGAGTCGAAACGCGTCGCATATTTGTGGTTGCCTGTGGTTTTCGCTTGCGGGTGTGTGTGTGGTGCATTGTCTGCTTTTCGATTTCTTGTAAGTGGGAGGGCGGGCGTGCACAGTGCATGTTGCATGAAGACTGCAGGTATTATTTAGCGGAATTAAGCGAAGAAATTTATTAATATTAGTATTGCTATAGATTTCCGCAAAGTAACGCCTGATTCAATCCAATATTTTTAAACAGAGTATGCAATACTATAAAAAATCAGTAAATTACGTTGACAATAAAACCTCTTTAACAAGTATTTGTAAGCGGAAAATGTGTTTTTTTTTTTCAAAGATAACTTTTCTCACTCTTAATTAATTTCAACATCTCAAACGCTCAGGCCGAAGGGGTTAGCAAAGGTATGTACATCACGCGACGTTGTCACCTGATGTCCATGTGACAGTGTACTCACGTGATTGGGGGTAGGCCTATCGCCGATCTTGTACGATTACACTGTCACATGACTAAGTACAACTTAGCCATGAACCCTCATCATCTGTCCGATAAGTGGTGCTCTACCCACCTAAATATTTAATTTATCGATCTCACCTTCCAAAGGTTGTCTGGAAGAGATCGCTTTTAGCGATAAGACCGCCAATTGTACCTCACTGTAAACTGTTTGATCATATTATTATTTTTGTAAATTTGTGTTTGATGTGCAATAAAGAGTTATTCTATTCTATTCTATTCTATTATATCATATTCTATTATAAATGTGTTTTTTGTAAGTGTACTGTCGTTGTACAAATGTAATTCAGGAAAAAAATCAGTAGTTACCACCAAATATCTAAAAGGGGTAGCCAGAGCTTCAGAAATTCCTCAGCCATCTTTAGGGAGTTGAGTGGAGAAAAGATTGTATAATAAAAGTTGTTAGTGATGGGTCTCCAACCACATCGTCCAAAAATCAAATTAGGGATTGTAGAGAATAAATCTTTTTAATTAATCGGTTTTATTTTAAGTATGATTGCCGTGTATTGTCGGCTTAGAATAACACTACCCCATTTCTACCCGTGGGTGATCGTAAGAGGCGACTAAGGGTATAGGGGCTTTTCAAGTGATTTTTTGGCGATGTGGTTGGAGACCCGTCACCAAAAACATTTATTATTACCATCTTTTCCCCAATCAACTTCCAAAAGTGGCTGGGGAATTCCTCATTCCAAAGCTCTGGCTACCCCGTTAAGGGATTTATAGCCGTGAGTATATGTATGTATGTATGTATGATAAACTGATTAATAAATAAGCGACTATACTTTAAAAAAAACGAATTTATCATACAAATAGATTTTTCCTATTTTTTCAATAAAATTCATAATAAACACCAAATACATTATATCAATAGATTTATTTAAAAAAAAACAACAGAAACAGTAAGTTCTTTTATAATTAAAGTTTTAAAACGTTTATTTTTTTCCCACATAATTAGCTATATTAAGGATTCAAATAAAAACTTAGATATTCGTACTGAAATAGAATAATCCAATTATAAAAGGTACAATACTTATACTCACGCCCATTGTTCAAATTGAGGTAGGCAGAGACCATAGATCGCCACTTTGTACGATCCAGGCAAATCTCTCTTGCTTCTGTTACATTCATCATTCTTCTACAAATAAAGGAACAAATAAAAATCAATGAACTAAATCAAATTAAACAAATAAAAAACTAGAAATCCGTAGGCAACGAGTTTAGAAATAACAGCTTAGGTAAACGTTTGGATAGTATTCGGCTGCTGCCCAGCTAGTACGAGCGGTGTTTGAACTAGTTATCGCGTGGGATGAAGCAGCCATCTCTTACGCACTTACTTAGTATCGTATTCTGCCGTCTCATTCTAACCGTTATTGTGTCGATAAAATCAGTGCCTCCAGTAAAAAAGGGATTAACTCGACTTAATCCCTTTTGTTTTTATTAAACCATCGTGATCAGCGTACCGAGTTACATAACATATCAAAAGGACATAACTCTATCTGACCTCCTTCATGGATTTTTAAAACCATCTAAAGGCATAATTGGAGCTATTATTGGGTTAAGAGTATTTATACTAGCAATTTTTCTGATTAAAATGGGATAAGTGTAGCTACATCGTTGCATTCCCATGTCATTAAGGATATTATTGTACTTAAACACGAATAAAATGGTACAACTAGTATAGTTCCTAAATACTTCATATCATTTTGGGATCAACATTTGTTACATCTTTGTTAACTTAACATAATATAGACATAACATCATTTAGTTCCTTGCATTCAGTTACAATTGAACGTTAACAAGGGATTAAGTCGTCTCACGCCTTTGCATTGATGACTTTACCCAGGGATACCCGCGCTTATACCGGAACGATATTGGTTGATTAGGTGAATCATAGATATAAGTCGTTTAGTTCCCAACTTTTTAGATAACACCAGAGGAACCAAAACAAAGAAAAACTCGTGCGACCAATCAAGGGAATTGCTCTTTCACGTATCATATTTATTGAGGTAAATATTTACATGAAATTGTATGTAAAAACTGCTTTTTTGTAATATAAGGTGACACTTTTGAGTTTGTTTCTCTACAAGCTACAAAAAAAGGATTATATAACTGGAACTATGCCAAGCCAAGCAGTACAAGGGGTATCACTGTTAAAAACAAATGGCTGGACGAAGATTTAGAAAAAGATCCTGAGCATATTTTGACATTTCCACAGTATGAAAGTCACTATGCTCGTAATAAAACATCAAAAAATTTTTTGTTAACTGCTTTGAAAATGCATACTATTTATTCTTTGAATTGCAAAGAACGACCAAAGGAGGAACAAGTTTGTAAGACTATATACTCAAAAATATTTCACAGCTTAAATCTATCATTTAAGCCCCCGATGGTGGATACATGTACAAAGTGTGACATTCTACAAGCAAATATTTAGTATACTACTTCAGCAGAAGAAAAAACAGATCTAGTAAACCGTCTCAATGAACCTCAAGCTGATTCTACAGAGCTTACCAGCAGGAAAGCAATGATAAAAATATTGACCTTGGAGGATGACTAGTGGTGTTCACTTTGGATATTAAACAATGTCTTCCCACTCCCATGCTGTCGTCAAGTCGCTATTTTAAAAAAGAAGTACCTATAATTTAACCATTCACAACTTTAAAACTAATCAAGCTACTGGCTAAATAGTACGAAGCATCAGGTAAACGCGGTGGAAATCAAATTGCTTCCTGCCTCTATGATTACATCAAAAAGTTACCAGTTCATATCACAAAAATCATATTATACTCTGGCACATGTGGGGGTCGAAATAAGAACTCATCTGTCACTGCCATGTTCTTGGCGCTTAAGAAAGAATGCCCTCACTTGAAATACATCATCATCAGCCAATAGACGACCACTGCTGGACATAGCCTTCCCCAAAGATCTCCTCCTCTCTACAACGAACGGTCCTGTGTTGCCCTCATCCATCGGCTTCCCGCGACTTTGACCAACCCATCGGTCCACCTTGTGGGAGGCTTACCCACACTGCTTTGTCCGGTACGTGGCCGCTACTCCAGAACCTTCGAGCCCCAAAGACTGTAGGTTCTGCGTGCAATGTGCCCTGCCTATTGTTACTTAAGTTTTGCAACTCTTCGCGCTATGTGATAGCGCATTGAGGATATGGTGCAGCTTCCCGAACGCAGCCCAATCAAGCTGGATTCGACAGTTGACCTCATTTTCAAAGTTGGCTCTACCTAACCGAATGGTTTGTCCCAGGTCCAAGCTCGACAATAATAGGTATAACATGTTTATTCGACATGACTTTCGTTTGATCCATGTTAATTTTAAGACCAACTCTCTCAGATAATCTTTTTTTTTTAAATGCTTTTATTTCGTTTTAATAACATACAAAATTTGTTTACAGTAATTCCGCCAAACTACATAGTAGTTTGTTGGCGGATATCTATTGGGGTCCTTCAGCATTTTACATAAATCTTCAGTAGATTGAGTCAAAACTGCAACATCGTCCTCTACTAACATTACATTCGACATCAGCTCTATAGAGCCTAGAGATATACCTTTCACCAATTACTTATCATCCATCCTCTCGATGTGCCTAACCATCTCAACATTCCTTTTTCTTTTTTCCTTACAATATCATCTTTTACACCACACCTTTCACGAATCACGTCTTTCCTTACACGATCATATAACCTCACATTACAAAATTTTCTGAGGGACCTCATTTCTACTGCATTTACTTGCTCTGTAAGTATAAGACGGCCACGGAGGACACACTTGGACCAAATTGAGAGTGTGCTCAAAAAGGCAGGCGACCGAAGTATGAAGAATAACGGAGCATGTCTGAAAAAATGATGGATGTAGACGAAGCAAGAGAGGTTTGCCAGGATAGTACGAAGTGGCGATCGATAGTCTCTGCCTACCCCAAAGAGAATTCACGGTGTGAGTATATCTATGTGCAATATAGTCTGCAAATCGAAAATGCATGATGTACCTACTCGCCGATTATGTTGATACCGAGCCCTTTCCAGTCCAGAAGCTTAAACACATCTCCAATGCCGCAATGAACAGTTTTGGGAGAAATTACTTCCCCCTGTCTCGCTTCTCGCTGCAACTGGATAGGATTCGTGTTCTAGTCCTGGAGTGGGACTGACATAGTGGCGTTTTAATACAAACACTTTCACACCTCGTTATATCTGCAAAGTATAGTCCATCGTTCCATCGAATCAAAGGCTATTTCATAGTCCACGAGCTCTAGGCACAGTGGCAGATTAAACTCCTCGGTCTCCGGTGGATGGTGTCTGAATGTGGGCTATGGTACCAAAACCTTTTCGGAAATCGGCTTATTAGGGAGGCTGGAAGTCATCAAATCTACGAGACACACGATTCGTGATGACTCTGGAAAACATGTACTGGCCGGACGTGCGGTGGTTTAGGTACACACGAAATAATGATTTGTGATGAAACATAAAACCAACCTGAACTATGGTTATGACTTTAAAAAATCACATTTTAACGGAGTACTGGCTGAACGAAACTTCCCAACAGCAATGTAACTACTCTATAAGTAAATCCTTCCATGTGTGAAGATTTCTTGCAAAACATTTCTTTTTTTATGAATACTTTAGTTCCAAAAGCTCTTATTTGTAAGTATTTAATTACAACATATGCGATTGGGTTTTAGTTTTAAGTTTCAATTCACCAGGCAGATAAGTAATATGCGCACCATGACTGTAACAAAATAAATTTCATACATATTTAGGCATGAGTAAGCTCTTTGGTGCCACTGAAACTCATAAGTTGTGAAAAAAATTTAAAGAAATAAACAATATTATTCCCTTTTGGACCATACATAAATGAAGTATAATAGCATTTATGTCTTTAGGAAGAAAAAAATATATATTTTAACTGCAGCTATGCCATAATTATGTGGTTAACAAGGGAATAGTTCAACAAAACTATGCAAAAATATATTATTCATGCATGCTACATAAACATGGTGTATATCATTTTATAGGTATGAAATGCATCTAAAATACTGCATTAACATTTAACTGAAATAAATTTAAGTTTTGTTCAAAAAAACAAAAGTTTAGTTTTTTGGCTCTCCTGAAAAGTGCCGATTTTCAACTAATCCCTTTTTTACTGGAGGCACTGAAATAGCGCTCGTGCCGGCTCGAGCCAAAGACGACGGTACCAAGAGGCAAAAGAGATACCTGTGCTAGTTATCGTTCTCGGGGTGAAGAGAAGACCAAACGTAAATGTCGAGGTAAAAAATCACGTATTATTATCGATTTTTACTTTAAAAGAATCAATTTTTAATCGATTATTTCCATATTGAGCTCTAATAGCTCTTTTTGTACATAGCAAATATTAAAAAATGTAACTTAAATTTTGTGAAAGTTGTTAGTATTAATAGTTTTATAGTACTGTATAATGATAAATAACACCTCAGTCTTCCCGTGACCATGATAACTGAAAAGTTTTCAAAACGTCGGGCATTAAAAAAAATTTAATAACACGCGATTAAAATATCCCAAAATCAATAGTTGTTTTAATTATCAATACAATTATTCTAAACACATACTTTATTTACCAATTAGGCTCCTTTTTCCAGCCTATCTTCCAAGAATTTTAATCTGAGTATAGTATGAATATTTATGTGAACCAGAATAAAGTAAATGGAAATATTTAAATCACGTTTTTTGCTCGACTCCCGGAGGCCTAGCACGAGTGTTATTTAATCGATACTCTGTCGGTTAGAATGAGAAAATAGTATATGATACTATGTAAGTGCGAAAGATATAGCAAGCTAGATAGATATCTAGTTAAAAGCTCGTACTAGCCATGGTGTTTTACATCACCTGTTATACCCAATTACTAAGACAAATATATACCGTGATTGGTTTGGCTCCTCGAAAGTGGTTTACTATTTATTTAGACCTAAGTTTGTTCAATCTCTTTAACATTTAATTTATTCAGTAAATAGCAGCGCTTCACGGTTCTTCGTTTTCGTCTAACTTAGATCTGGTTCTTTCTTTTATTAATGTCTTAATTACATTTCCAATTTTCCGAAAACCTAGTGCGCTGTCTAAATAAGTTTATTGGTAGTGATTTCACAAGTTGGGAAACATTAGATTTTCAATTTCGAGACAAATTAATTCAATTCACTTTGTCAAATGTTTCTGTTTATATTTTTTGCGTTTATTTCGTGAATATATATGAATGATTTTATTGGAAGTTTTAAAGTGATGTAGTCAATTGTGATGAATAAAAATGGTTGTAAATGTGTATATTATATGACTTTCCGAAACCACGACTTTGTAATAACATAGATTGAGAAAAGTGACATTATAATTATTTCTTAAACATGGATTAAAATATCAGTACAAGACAACCACGGAGGACATATTAAGATCAAATAGAGAATGGGTTCAAAAAGGCAAGCGTCTCAAGTGTGAAGAGCCAGAGCGCATGTATGAAATGAATAACATACATACATACATATACACATGGCTGTAAATCCCTAGTAGGGGTAGCCAGAGCGAAGTAATTAAAAATTCCTCAAACGAATAAATGAAGCTTGATATTAAGAACTTTGCCAGGATCGTACAAACTGGTTATCGATACTCTCTGCCTACGCCATTGGGAACTTACGGCGTGACTGTATGTATTAATTTTGAGATATGCATAAATATTTCCTCTGTTTGATTCTGTTTCGGACTACACGCTGTAACTATTTATATAAGCAGAGCTCTAAGAAGCCAAAAGTGGAAAGACTATTTATCTATAGTAAAAATTAAAGCCCACAAAAATTACTCAGTTCACAATAGTATACATACATACATACATACATACATCCATCCTGACGTCTCTCAGCAGGTACAAAGGGCCTTGAGTAAATTTCTCCATCTGGCTCGATCTTGGGCAGCGGCTGCGAGATCCTCCCACTTCATTCCCACAACTTTTGCCTCATTCTCCACAGAACGTCGCCAGGTTGTTTTTGGGCGGCCCCGTTTACGTTTTCCGGTTGGCTGCCAGCTGAGCACTTGCTTCGATGGGAATTCTACGTGTCTTCTGAGGGTATCACGATAGTATAGATTTTTGAAAATATAACGTTTTTTAACGGGACTCTATTTATAAAGTGTTTTTTGTGTTTTTCTTGCAATTTAAGGCTTTAGAAAACTATTTTGCATAATAGAGTCTGTTGAGCAATAGCGTAGCCATGCTGTATCGGCATCCGCTCAAGGCTGTATTTTAAGTTTAAAATTCATAAACGACTATATAAAAAAACGGTGCCTGTTTATCGACACAAACATTTGTGCCCTGAAATTTTAAAGCTTAAAATTATGTCAAACGACACATATTGAACCCGGGAACCGTCGCTTTAGGGCCGGCGCTGACTGCCGGCATGGCACAGGATGGCACGGTAAGTTCTGCTGCAGCATTCCGAAGGATAACACGGCCTTCCGCGGCATGCCGTGGTATAACGCGGCATGCCGTGGCATGACACGGCAAATAACTCCGCGCATGTTCAAAGTTAGTTGTGATCATAATGATTGACTGGGATTTAGTATTTAACGTATTATACACTCCTACCCTTGCCCTCCCCCCGCGCGGCGAACGGACTGCGCCGCGCGCCGGCGGCCCGTGTCATGCGCATGCGTCTCGCGAGATGCAGCAGTACGCCGCGGCATCCCGTGGCATGCTTAGGCACGTTCTGTCCTACCGCGGCCTCCCTCGGCATCGTTGTGTCAAAATAAAGTAACATGAATTCTATACTAATGGTTTTAAGTTTAAAAATGGGTATATCAGTACCGAAATCCTTTGCCATGACACGCCGTGCCATGCCGGCAATCGGCGCCGGCCCTTAGGGCCAGGGAGGCCGCGGTAGGACAGAACGTCGACATCGTTGTGTCAAAATGAAGTTAAATGAATTCTATACTCATGGTAATAAGATTAAAAATGCTATATCTGTACCGAAATCCTTTGCCATGCCATGCCGGCAGTCAGCGCCGGCCCTTATTTTACAATAATGTCAATCAAAGTAAGAAAAGTGTTTAAATGATTTTTATAAACATTTTACACAATTTTTCACGGTTCTGATTAAAATATGTTTGCTGTAAGGCAAAAATGTTGAAAATTTGCACATTTAATTGCATTAACTAAAGAAAATTTCTATTTTATCTATGAAAATTGGCCAAACGTTAGTCGGACTCGCCCGCTGTATTGTTATGTATTGACAAAAAGGTAAGTGTAGCAATATATCAAGAATAACATGTAAAAAATGCTTTGCAATCTGAATGAGCCATTTTTCAAATTCTGATCCAATATACTAACAAAAACATGTAAAAAACATACATACATACATACATACATATACTCACGGCTATAAATCCCTTAACGGGGTAGCCAGAGCTTTGGAATGATAAATTCCTCAGCTTCTTTTGGAAGTTAATGGGGGTGTGGAAACAGCAAAGATATACTGGCCAGTACACCCTGCTGTGTACCAACTTGGTATAACAAAGATGGTAATAATAAATGTTTTTGGTGACGAGTCTCCAACCACATCGCCCAAAAATCACTTAATAAGCCCCTATACCCTTAGTCGCCTCTTACGATCACCCACGGGTAGAAATGGGGTAGTGTTATTCTAACCCGACACTACACGGCAAAACATTTACATAAATAGCAATACGTTTCATAAAATTAATTCCAACTTCCAACAAAACTGACGATATTTTCATTTATTTAAATTTCCCGTCTACTGTATATTAAATACAAGACACTTCGAGCTAAATTAGTGTTACAACTTTCAGCCAGTCAAAACTTGCGCCGAATATTTCGGCTTGCATTTATATTTCATATTTCGTGCACACGTTATATTTCACAACTTTGGGGTAATTACATTGAATGTACAATGTACGCTTTGAACAACTTTTGTACTAACCACAACGTACTATAAAGTGGCGTTTGTTGCGATTAAAATTTCAATTTATCTGAAGCGGTTTTTGTGCATATTTAGTATGAGCTATATCTATCCTAACTAAACTTACTGCGCCCGTAGTCTAACGGTAAAGGATCGGCTCACAATCTACAGGTCTTGGATTCGACTCCCGCCAGGTTAGATTCATTTACTATAATGACTATGATCTTCAAATAAGAGTTTTCTAATCTTGTTAAGCATTCCATTATCATCTTACCCATGTCTGTGGTCAAGCGGAAAGTAAGTCTTGGGTTCGACTGCCGGGGTCAAGCTTGTAAATCTTCTAATTAAATCACGGTGTGGTGGCACGGAAAAATTTGTAAGTGATGACACAATGTTTTTTATATACCTTTAAACGTATAAACCATCTGATCGTGAATCAAAAAAGTAGATTATGACAGTAACAATTACAATATTGTGTAACATATTTTTCTGTATCCACAATCGTGGCAATAAAATTGTTTGAAAAGTAAAAATTTGGGTAAAGATAAATAAAAATATGACATTGGGTGCCTTATAAACAAAGCAAGCTTGAGGTTCAATCATTTTACTTAACAAATAAACAAAAGTTGCAAGAAAGACAATCAAACGCAATAATTGAGCCAAAAGCCCATGGGAACGCCAAAGCTGAGCTATAAAATAATACAATCACGGATGAATCGGAAGAAAAATCTCATTTTTAATAATTTGATATTCTGAACAAAGAAGCAACAATGAAGTTGAGTAGCCAAAACGAGAACAAACTTATTTCGAACAAAAATATGTCAACAGATTCCTTTCATGAAACTAAATACCTTAATTTAATTCACGCTAGTAGTGATAATAATGGAAAGAGGCAGATAGAGCAAACTATTTCTTACCGTTTCAAAGTGGATAGCAATATGAGCGCATGGATCATTTATCAAATAGATAACTTGCCTTACAATGATGATGTCCAAAGTGTAAAAGAATAAAAGTTACATACATACATATACTCACGGCTATAAAACCCTAAAAGGGAGTACTTGAAAGAAGAGTAAAAGTTATTGCGAAAAAAATATTTATGAATGTAAGTAATGCTTCAGTGGTTTGCCAGGATCATACAAAATTTCGATAGATACACTGTGTATCCCGAATGGTAACTATTGGTGTGAGTGTGAAACTAATATACATTTCGAAGTTTGCAGTCATGACGTAATCATATGCTAATCTATATATATAAAAGGAGAAACTGACTGACTGACTGACTGACTGACTGACTGACATATCAACGCACAGCCCAAACGGCTAAACGTAGGCACTTGAAATTTGGAAGGGACGTAGCTTAGGTACCGTAGGGGTGCACTAAGAAAGGAATTCCCGAAATTCCCACGGGAACGGGAATTAGCGGGAAAATCCTTTTGTATGAAAAATCTAAACCGCTTAAGTTAGACGCTTGAAATTTGGCATGCAGGTACCTTAGTAAATATAAAGTTTAGTTATGGCTGTATTTTGAGAAATTCCCACGGGAACGGGAGTTAGCGGGAAAAAACTTTTGTATGAAAAAATCTAAACCGCGTAAGTTAGATGATTGAAATTTGACATGCATATACCTTAGTGAATGCAAAGTTAAGTCATGATTGGATTTTCCAAAATTCCCATGGGAACGGGAATAGCGGGAAAAACTTTTGTACCGCGAGTTAGGGGCTTGAAATTTTTTAGTATATGGGTATCTTAGCAAATGTACAGCTTCATGGGAATGGGAAACATCTTTTTCATGAAAAAATACTGCACTAGCGCCAGATTCAGAATAATTGTTATGTTGTTTTTTAATGTATTTTCTCAAAAAAAAAAAAAAAAACTTTTTAAAATTTTTGAATGCAACATTCATTATTATTTACATTCGACACACACCGAGAAAAATACTGAAATGCGTGAATCCTATTTAAACTTGCGTTGTGTTTGTGCGTGGTTTGTGTACATGTACCTATGTCCTGAACGCGGCTCGCGGTAGTGGCAACCAAGTGACGTCGCGGCGGCGGCGGCGGCGGTGGGGCGGCGACAGCGGTAGCGAGGCGCGGAGGGGGGCGCAGATACCCGAGTGAGCAACCGGAACGCGGCAGACGCGTGAGGGCAGACGTCGTTGATGGTCGTGTCAAATATTGAATTTTGCGGGCGAACTTTTTACTATTCTTGGATGGTTTAAATCTTTAGTAGGTAGTTTTCTGTTGTAGATTACTGTTGAATTTTCCAGGCGGACATTTCACGGTCTTGGATTATCTTATAATTTTCTGTTGTAGTTTCTAAATTTTGTTCTAATAATTGTAGGTTATAAGTCTTTACGATTTCTTAATTTTGTTCTTATAGGCTTTTTGCCGTTCTTGGATGCTTTTTTAATTTTCTATTGTAGATTCTAAATTTTGTTCTTAAAATAATTGCAGGTTATAAGACTTCAAGATTTTTGATTTTTGTTCTTATAGGCTTTTCGCCGTTCTTGGATACTTTAATAATTTTCTGTTGTAGTTTCTAAATTTTGTTCTTAGAATAATTGTAGGTTTTAAGTCTTTACGATTTCTTAATTTTGTTCTTAGGCATTTTGCCGTTCTTGGATGCTTAAAATCTTTATTAGTTTTCTGTTGTAGGATTTCTTTATTTTGTTCGTAAAATAAATTGTAGGTTATTACTATTTTTTTTCTTATTTCGGTTATTACGATTTCTTATTTGATTCTTAGTGGTTTCTTATAAACAACATAGGTTGATTTAGTTATTGTTTCTTTTATTTTGTTGGAATAATTGTTATCTTTTCGTATCTTTTAAAAGTATCTTTCAAAATGAAGGTAGAAAATATAAACATTAACGGAGAGATAGTGCCACAATTAGCAGTGGAAATGGAAGGAGATGGGGCTTGCCTTTTCAAAGCTTTTTCATTCCTGATGTACGGCACTCAGGAAAATGCTTTTGCCACACGGCAAGAAGTGGTCGTTTATGTAGTAGAACATTGGGATGAATTTTCTATAATGTCTCACGACATAAACGGTGACAATTACAGTTCCGCAGAACAATATTTTGCAGATATGATTAAACGCAACACATATGGTGGATTATGTGAATTAATCGCGGCAGGGAGAATATACAATTTCGTTTTTCAAGTTTATCGCAACGGTGAATTGTATGTTGAAGTTGGTACTCAAGGTCGCCCAATAAAACGCCTTCGCTTCAAAAATAATCTATCCGACGGGCATTTTGATGTTTACCTACCTTATGAAGAATTTAACCCCATGGTGGTATTGAACGTTGTGGAACTAAGGTCCAATCAACCAGGGCTAAACGAACCGAAGGCGAAAAAGAATAAAAATAGTGAAGCACTTGATGTTGTGCCTTCTATTTGTTCTTCCGAATCAGAATCTGCAGTTTCTGCTGACCTGTCTTTAGAAGTGAGTACATCATCTGTCAGGAAGACTAAGAAACGTAGGGCTAGATTTACAGACAAAACAAGAAAGATGCAAATTCATCGCAATCAGAAAAAATATGTCCAAAATAATCCTGTGCCACACAGAAACGCTACTGCTAATTACCAGCGTAAAAATCCTGAAGTACATCGAAAATCTGTTGTTGTTTATCAGGAAAAGCACCCTGAAGTGCACAGAGAATCTGTTGCTACTTACCAGGAGAAACACCCTGAAGTACACAGAGAATCAGTTGCCGCGTACCAGAAGAAGCACCCTGAAGTACATAAAAAATATGTTGCTACTTATCAGGAGAACCATCCTGAAGTACACAGAAAGTCTTCCGGTACTTATCAGGAGAAGCATCCTGAAGTACACAGAAAATCTGTTGCCGCTTATCAGGAGAAGCACCCTGAAGTACACCGAGCAGCTCAAACTCGATATAATACAAATGTAACAACACGCCCATGGAATACTAAGTGTCAATCGGCAATGTCTTATCAGCCCGAAATAGATTACGAATGTGACAAATTAGTAGCAATAGGTAATATGAGTCAGAAATGTCAATGGTGTAACGCGCTTAAGTGGAAAGACGAGACCCCTGGACTTTGTTGCGGCAGCGGAAAAGTTCAACTCAATTCACTCAGTAAACCTCCTGAACCACTTCACAGTTAACTGATGGATCTCCATCCTGATCATAAGCATTTTATGGCTAATGTCCGTAAATACAATAATTGTTTTCAGATGTCGTCTTTTGGTGGAAAACAGGTTGGAGGTGATGGATTTACGCCGACATTTAAAGTACAAGGGCAGGTGTATCATTTAGCAGGTAGTTTATTACCAGAACCTGGAAAAACAGCACAGTTTTTACAGATTTATTTTGTCGGAGAAGATGAAAGGGAAGCAAATTTAAGACTAGCCAACTATCCGCATTTGAAGCCAAACATTGTCAAGCAGCTTCAAAAATTGTTACACGAAGTCAATCCTTATATTAGAGACCTAAAGTGTGTTATTGACAAGGTGCCTGCTTCATGCGATACGTTCAAGGTAGTTATACATGCGGAAAAAAATCCACAAGGTGCTCACAGAGGACGCTATAATAGCCCTGCTGTCAATGAAGTAGCATTAGTGCTATTGGATCAACAGTTTGAGCAACGGGATATTATATTAGAAAGTCGCAGTAGTCAACTACAACGCATAAGTGAATTCCATCGGTCATACGATGCTTTACAGTACCCGTTAATGTTCAGCCACGGAGAAGACGGTTATTCGATTGGTATATCACAGCGGGACTCCAACACTAAACTACCTCTGAAAAAGACAGTTTCAGCTGCCAGTTTCTATTCATATCACATAATGATACGGGAGGGGGAAGAAAACTACCTGCTTTACTTCTGTGCTCTATTTAGCCAATACATAGTGGACCAGTACGCCAAAATAGAGACTGAGAGACTTAATTTCATTAGGTACAATCAGGCAAAACTCCGAGCTGAGAGCTACATACACCTAAAAGATGCGATTGGTCAACAAGATGTAGAAGCTAATCAGTTAGGTCAAATTGTTGTACTGCCATCCTCATTCACCGGTGGGCCAAGATATATGCATGAGCGGACCCAGGACGCCATGACATACGTCCGACACTATGGCCGCCCGGATTTATTTATCACCTTTACTTGCAACCCTAAATGAGAAGAAATTACAAAGCTACTGCACCCAAATCAAAAATCCTACGACCGCCATGATTTAATAGCAAGAATATTTCGCCTCAAAGTAAAAAAATTATGGATTTGATAAATAAGGGCAAAATCTTTGGTGAAGTTCGATGTTACATGTATTCCGTGGAATATCAAAAACGTGGTCTCCCACACATACACATTCTTTTATGGCTAATTGAGCACATTTCTGCTGACATGATTGACAATATTATTTGCGCAGAGATTCCGGATCCAGATGCTGATCCGGAACTTTATCAAATAATCAGATCGAACATGATACATGGCCCCTGTGGCAACTTTAATAACAAGTCTCCGTGTATGAAAGATAGCGTGTGCTCTAAACGGTTTCCAAGACCTTTACTTTCAGAAACACAGACCGGTGATGACGGCTATCCCCAATATAGGCGACGATCTCCAGGAGATGGTGGCTTTACTGTACATATCAACGGGGTAGAGCTCGACAACCGCTGGGTTGTTCCATATAATGCGGTTCTTTTGAGAACATTGAATGCTCATATTAATGTTGAGTACTGTAACTCCGTAAAATCCATAAAATATATTTGTAAATATGTAAATAAGGGGTCGGATCAAGCGACTGTTACACTGGAGGATTCGAAAGATGAGGTGAAAATGTATGAAAGTGGAAGGTATATAAGTAGTACTGAAGCGGTCTGGCGAATACTTGGGTTTCCTATTCATGAGCGATATCCTACAGTTATACATCTGGCGGTGCATTTAGAAAACGGTCAAAGAGTTTATTTTAATCCATCTAATTTGGCTGATAGGGTATCCAGTCCACCAAAAACAACACTGACCTCATTCTTTGAACTATGTAGATTCGACGATTTTGCAAAAACTTTATTATACTGTGAAGTACCGGCATATTATGTTTGGAACAATAATAAATTTGAAAGAAGAAAACGAGGAGCAAATGTAGATGGTTGGCCAGGTGTTAAAAAAGAGCACGCGTTGGGTAGGGTTTACACCGTACACCCGAATAATACAGAGTGCTACCACCTCCGACTGCTCTTACACGAAGTTCGAGGTCCAACATCGTTTGAATCACTAAGGACTATAAACGGTGTTGTACAACCAACATTTAAATCTGCTTGCAAGGCCCTTGGATTACTTGAAGATGACCAACATTGGCGTACAACACTTCAAGAGGCAGCCCTTTGTCAGTCTCCGTTCATGATGAGAGAACTCTTTACTATTTTGTTAGTGTTTTGTCAAGTTGCAGATCCTGTCAGTCTATGGAATGAATTCAGAGAAAATCTTTCTGAAGATTTCAAAAGACAGATTGAGAGGCAAGCAGCTTGCGATGTAAACTCTCTCATGGATGAAATTTTCAATAGGTGCCTTTTGGAGATAGAAACAGCATGCTTAGCTCTAGGTGGATGCGCAATAGAAGGGTACGGATTACCAAAGCCGACTAGATCGGAAGGATTTAATAATGAATTAGGAGTATATATTAATGAACTAAACTATGATGTCCCTACATTGCAAAGATTTGTTAATACAAATGAGGATTGCTTAACAGATGAACAAAAATTGATATACAATAAAATTATAGCAAACATCAATACAAACGACGGAAAAATTTTCTTTTTAGACGCCCCTGGAGGAACTGGTAAAACTTACCTCATTAATTTGATACTTGCAAAGTTTAGAAGCAATCGTGGAATTGCCATAGCTGTCGCTTCATCGGGGATTGCTGCAACTTTATTGGAAGGAGGTCGCACTGCTCACTCGGCTTTAAAGTTACCGCTTAATTTATCTATTTCGGAAACCCCAATTTGCAATATTCCAAAGCAAAGCAATCTTGCCAAAGTTTTACGTAAAGCTGAAATCATAATCTGGGATGAGAGCACTATGGCTCATAAAAAATGTTTTGAGGCGTTGAATAGGACTTTACAAGACTTGAGAGATAATAACTCTCTGATGGGTGGCTTGACACTTTTGTTAGCCGGAGATTTCAGACAAACATTACCGGTTGTACCAAGGGGAACTCGGGCAGACGAGATCAAAGCATGTTTAAAAAGATCAGTTTTATGGCCATCTATTGAAATTCTTAACTTAACTAAAAATATGCGAGTGCTCTTAAAAGGGGATATCAATGCAGGTAACTTTTCAAATATACTACTTAAAATAGGAAATGGCATATACCCAGAAAAAGACGGTTTGATAAATTTACCAGAAAATTTATGCACTGTAGTTACAACAGTCCCGGAATTAATAGATAAAGTATATCCAAATATAGCTCGAATTCAACATAAACCTATAGAATGGCTGCATGAAAGAGCTATTTTATCACCCACAAATGAACACGCCGCACTAATAAATGACGTTTTGCTAAATTCATTTGAAGGTGAAGAAATGATATATAAATCAGTAGATACAGTAATACATACAGAAGACGCTGTTCACTATCCGGTTGAGTTTTTGAACACTATTAATCCAGCTGGTCTTCCATACCACAGTCTTAGATTACGAGTCGGTGCACCAGTAATGTTGCTCAGGAATTTGAAACCACCTTAATTATGCAACGGCACGAGACTTCAAGTCAGGGTCTTGCATCGTAATATTGTCGAAGGTATTATTTTAACTGGGTCTGCAAAGGGAGAAACGGTATTTATACCGCGAATACCGTTAATCCCAAATGATCTTCCTTTCGAATTTCGGAGACTACAATTTCCATTGAAGGTATGTTTCGCCATGACCATTAATAAGTCGCAGGGTCAAACACTCGCGCTAGCAGGAGTTGATTTGCGACAGCCCTGCTTCTCCCATGGTCAGTTATATGTGGCGTGCTCCCGCGTAAGTTCGCCATCCAGTCTGGTCATTCTCGCACCACCCTCCAGAACGACCAGAAACGTTGTTTATAAGGAAATTTTATAAATATGTTTCCTAAATACATTTCTGTCTAGCTCTTATCCCGGTTGCACCAGCCACCCACCAACCGAACCACACTTCCATGCTACTCTTTTTAGGGTTCCGTACGAAAACGGGACCCTATTACTGAGACTTCGCTGTCTGTCTGTCCGTCTGTCACCAGGCTGTATCTCATGAACGCTGATAGGTAGGCAGTTGAAATTTTCACAGGTGATGTTTTTATGTTGCCGCTACAACAACAAATACTCAAAATAAAAATATAATAAATATTTAGGGGGGCTCCCATACAAAAATAGTGATTTTTTGCACGTTTTTACAGATGAGGCTGTATCTTATGAACCGTGACAGTAAGACAGTTGAAATTTTCACAGAATATGTATATCTATTGTTGCTATAACAACAAATACTGAAAATAAGAATAAAACAAAAAATTAGTGGGGTCCCCATACAACAAACGTGATTTTTTTTGTTAATTTTGTACGGAACCCTTCGTGCGCGAGTCCGACTCGCACTTGGCCGGTTTTTAGTTTTCATGTGGTCAAACTTTTACTTTCATACCGACTGACATTCACATTCACACCTCTGAACTCCAGACGAAAGCCTATAGGTACTTTAGGGTTATAATAGCCTCCCCTGATCGTTTTATCCTAAATTTATAAGAAACCAAATTATCCTAAACTAATAATCTAAAAATTAATAACAATACATTATTCAGCTGAGCTACTTATACTATAACCTAATTTAAAAATAATAAAATTAAGCATTATTTAAACTTTTCTCCAACACCCACAAAGATCTCTCTTTTATAACACGCCACGCGGACGAAGTCGCGGGCAAAAGCTAGTATTATAGATAATAGTAATATTTAGCGGAAACAGTATTATACTAAGACTTTAAATTTATTTGTCGTGGCTGTAAAAGTTTTTAATGATTAGCCTCGCCCTAACTAACATCTGTATAGCCACATCAATCAATCAATACAGTTAAATGTTCCTTGTGATAGCAAATCATAGATGTTTTATAATATAATAAAAAAAATATCATTTATCGATCTCAACCCTATTTTTCTCTCTCAAGTTCACAAACTTCCAAAACTCACTTAAGAATATTGATTATGAAACTTTGGTTAATATTTTCCGCTTCTAAATTTATAGCCTTGACCATCTATATTGCCGTGTAGTGTCGGCTTAGAATAACACTACCCCATTTCTACCCGTGGGTGATCGTAAGAGGCGACTAAGGGTATAGGGGCTTTTTAAGTGATTTTTGGGCGATGTGGTTGGAGACCCGTCACCAAAAACATTTATTATTACCATCTTTCCCCAATCAACTTCCAAAAGTGGCTGAGGAATTCCTCATTCCAAAGCTCTGGTTACCCCGTTAAGGGATTTATAGCTGTGAGTATATGTATGTATGTATGTATCTATAGTCTTTTCTTTTAAATATTCATGCTTAAATATACTCATGCCATAATTTCGCATTGGGTAAGCCGGGACTAACGAAATCCACTTATGTGATCCAGGCATTCTCATGAGATACATTCATATACTCACGACCATAACTCCCAAAGAGGGGTAGCCAGAGCTTCAGAGCTAGAAACTCCTCAGCCACATCTGTAGGGTAAGCACGAGCACTATTTTATCGACACGATAACGGTTAGAATGAGATGGCAGTATACGATATTAAGTAAGTGCGTAAGAGATGGCGTAAGAGTTTAAACACGGCTCGTGCTTGCCCTTCTGGAAGTTGATAGGGGGCAAGATAGTAGAAATAAAGTATGGTTAGTGATAGTTAGTTACCTATTACGACACCCGTAGGTAGAAAGCGGTAGTGACATTCTAAGCCTGTACTTCATTACACTTCCTTTATTCATCTTTTTAAAACCTTCTTTATTTGATCTGAACGCGTTTGGCGTGGACTTTTTTCCATATTATTTCAGCAATTATAGAACTTCAGAAGAAAAAAAAGCGATTGTCGTAATTAATCCGTATTGATCTAACAAACCAATTTAATCAACGCTATTGCCTATAGATGTAGACACTGAACGCAATTTTATCTTTTTATTAAACGCTTCTATTGAACTTGCACTGTATGGGTAACATCCGTCCCAACATACTCATTTAATTTTAAAATACGAGTAGATAAAAGTAAATAAAGCTTTTATGAGTTATTTTCGAATTTAATGTGGCGACAATTTGTCTTTAACCGAAATTATAAAGAAGGAATAAAATACGGTGGCGCATTTAATAAATTACTATACTTTTAATGATTACATGATGTATACTTATAGATACGCAACTTCCAAAAGTGGCTGAGGAATTTCTAATTCCCTAACTCTGGCTACCCCTTTATGGGAGTTATAGCCGTGAGTATTTGTTGGTGTGGCTTGTCAGATAATTATTTTTTACTTTTGAAATTTACTCACAGCCATTAGTTTTCTGCAAGTAGGCTGCTGGTGTTAGGTCGTAGCCTTACAATTTATTTTATTAAATATTTTAATTTTTATTAAATTGCAATATGGATATATTGTTTAATTTTATAAATGAAATGATAATGATACTAATTTATTGTCTTTCCTTATTTGTTTTCTATTATATATTCCTAATTCATTGAAAATCTCTCACTGTTATTTGGACTATTTTCTTTGTTACTTCTTTTTAGGAATGCTTTAATCCTTTAAAAAAACATAGGTTATTTCAAAATTTTAAATTTAGTCATGCTTGTTCGCAAACTGTGGTATTTATTTAGCTCCTGGGGCGATGGGGGCATTATGGAACAACTCTTGAAAAACTACTAACGAAAGTCAGAACCATTATTCTGGATTTACTTAAATATATCGTTGGGATACATCTTTGATTTATGCCCTTCTGGAGCCCCTTGTCGTCGAGCTGCCCTTGCCGACGCAGGCTTCCCGGAGTCGCAGCCCCTTGCTGTTGAGCTGTCTTTGACGACGCAGGCTTCCCAGAGTCGCAGCCCCTTGCCGTCGAGCTGCCCCTGTTCGACGCAGGCATCCCGGAGTCGCAGCTCCTTGCCGTCGAGCTGCCTTTGTTGACGCAGGCACCCGGTGAACACGAGCTGGTTCCCTTCGAAATCGCCACCCATCGCAGCAGGAGCTGAGTCTCAAGCTGAGTGCTTTTTATTAAATATATTTACTGATAGATTACGTGTATAGTTTTTTAGTTTTTTTTGTTAGGATTATTAATATAGTATTAGGGTATTTCTATTTATAATAAACATTGTTGTGATATATATATATATTTGCTACTTATTTACTTTCCTTCCGTTTACTTCTTTCTTCCTTTAGTTACTTCTGGCTTCTGGGTAGCCACTTTTAGCCACAACATCCCAGGAGTGAGAATATAACGTTACAGGCTCTATTGAGGATGTTTTTAGAAATACACCAAATTTGTTACAACTGTTTACGTGTTGATAAGTTTCTTCAGGATTTTCTTTCACTACTGTAGCGACGCGCTGTCAGTACACAATGACGCGCACTACATAGAAACGCTGACAGTGCAAGAAGAATCACATTCCACAGCAACACGAAAACAAAGTAATATACGTCACACGCGTCATCAAGACTCGCCATACAAATCGTACATCGCGCAATCGAAGTTTCTAAAAAACATCTACTATATACACAAGTTCCAACTTAATACAGTTGGACTGCGGTCCCCAGGCATACCACCGCCTGGCGGAAGATCTTCCCTTTTCCTCCACACTACAATACATCTTCCAAATCCGAGGTAGAAGTAGAGTAAAACTTAAATATTAGTTGAGGATGTAGCAATTTTAATTTTAATTCAACTCAAACTCAAACTGTCACGCCAGATATCACCAACGATGTTGGCTGAAATACTAATACTTCTGAACATCACGTAACATTGTCACTTGGTGTTCAGAGTACCCACGTTTTGAAACCAACTTAGGTAGGCGGGTTTACTCACAATGTTTCCCTCACCATGAACAACCATGATGATTAAACCACACACATACAACTTTAGAAAGTGCAAATTGGTATACCTAAAGCTCTGATACTTCTTGTGAGTTTGAGCCGTCCGTTAAATGCTAACTAGAAAGTTTTTTTACAAAATATTTCTTTATGATGGTTTAACCGTAATCTTTTGACAATTAACGCCTCAAAGACCATGTCCATTTGCTTTCACAAGACCAAATCTTCAGAACCCCCCACCACCTTGAGTCCGATTAGGGTTCATGATATCTCCTGCCCTTTATATGTTGACTGTACCATAACCCACTCTTGTACTTGCGAAAGTATCATAAAGGCTAAATCGGTGAAATATTTGGGTGTGGTGGTTGACGAGAACCTTAACTTCAGGGAACACGTGAGCATTACAACTGGACGTATACGCAAACAAATATTTGTTGTGAAAGCAATTCGCGATGTCACTGATTGCACCGTATTACATACAGTATATATTGCCCTGTGTCAATCAATACTTAATTACTGTATTCTGGTTTGGGGAGGATGTTCTGCATCTGTGTTAATTGTGCTGGAGCGGGCCCAGAGGGCAGTGCTAAAAACACTTTTAAGAAAGCCGCGTCGTTATCCCACCACCAACTTGTATCAAGAAGCAAGAGTTCTAGGTGTCCGCAAACTATATATATTAAGATCCATTATTGCTACCCACAGGAGCGCAAGTTGTTTGACTTTGCAAAGAGCGTTTTTACATAAGCGAGTTTTTCAAATCCCTGTTCCACGGGTAAAAACTGCCTTTGGCCAGCGGTTCCGGAGCTTTTTATCTCCGTTTGTGTACAACAAATTGCTGAAGATGGTGGAGGATCTGAGGGATAGTGATTACGGAGAATGCAAAAAAATAGTTACAGAGTTCCTAATGGTGCTGTCATACACGTAAACAGAAGCCCTTGTTAGGGTGGTTAATTAGGGTAATTAAATATATAAATAGGTATTAAATAGACTGTCGTAATATGCCATACAAACACCCACACATAAACTCACCTTCACACACACGCACACACACACACACACACACATACACACACACACACACACTCACTTACTTTCTTACTCACACACATATATAATTCACATAATATATAAAAATACATAATGAATTGTTTTGTTATTTAAATGTTGCATTATAATTATAATTTTCAAAACCATTTATTTTAATTCTACTTTTAAAATTCTAATTTTGCAAATAATTTTAACTTTAATTACTTTATTATTAATTTAAATATTGTAAATTTTAACAATTGTATATTTTATGAATCGTATTGTGCAGTTATTGTATTTTTTGTATCGATGTTTATGAATCTTGCGATACAGGCTCAGCCTAGTGCAAGATTTCAATGAAAACTCATGCCATGTAAACTGAATGTATGAAATAAAGGCCTTTTTTTTTTGATAAATTGTAACGATAAAAAATGTTATAAAATGTAAAAAAAAGGGTCCAACATAAAATATTATATCAGGTTTGACAGGATACATTTAACAGTTTTCGAACATAGCACAACTTTAAAAAGCGAGTATACAGCGTGTTAGTTTGACGGCGATTGTTACTTCAATATTAATTCGTATATTAAAGTTTAATGCTTAATATCCACCATATGAAATAAACAAAAAGATTAAAACCGCTTTAGCAGAAAAACCTACTTTCTCCATCAGATGGAAAACTGTGGTTATCTACACTAGCCTAGCGCACACACTCCTAGTTCCTACCCGTATAATGTCTCACCCACACACAGAGAACAGCGGGCGCGTCATGTGACCATCTAGTCTTGCGCACACTTGCTCGTGACCGTATAAACCGCACTATGACAGCAATGCAAAAAAATTTTGAATTTCGCGGCTATGTTTGATTTTTCTTTGAACTTATCGCCGCGCCTGGTGAGGCTGTGGTCTTAGTCGCCTCGTATTTCAATCCAGTATTAAATATGGGGTAGTGTAATTCAAACATTTTCAAGTAAAAAGATTGATGGATGTAAACAAAGCTAGAGAGGTTTGCCAGGATCGTACGAAGTGGCGATCGATAGTCTCTGCCTACCCCAATGGGAACTAATGGCGTGAGAATATGTATGTAAAAAATCTATCTCTATTAATTAACACCGACGATTATAACAAAACTGTCGTCCTAAATAATCAGCTACCGCTATTTTTGTTTTACTTTACATCTCTGCCTCCCCAATGGGAAGTAACGGCGTGAGTATGTATGTAATGTATGTACTTCATGAGCGTAAGATAATAAAGTTAAAAACAAATAGAGACCCTCGAAACGATGCATTTACGTGGCATAAAATAAAGTGCGCAAGAGATACCTATTCATTCATTAACCGACATCGAAATTGGAGGAGTTCTTGGTGTTTACTAAACTCTCTCGGGGCTAAAGGGCTCTAAACGGGTGTATCTGTACTTTATCACAGTTAACTAAAGAATACGAATAAAAATAACTCACCCCGTTTTGATTGGCAGTGGCAGATCCGGGCTATCACCTTTATTTGCGCAAAACGCAGAACATTTTGAGAATTAATATTATAAAACACCAACACTGAACTTTGCTGGTTCGTGTACGCCATATTTACTCAACACAATCACAACACAAGATACTAAAACTGAACTCACACTCCGGAAATTAATGCGAAAAATCAAAGTGACATCCAATCATAAGCGACACAAACACAATGAGCTACAAACAACTAACTTAGTACTAATACTGTTCCTTTGATGTAATGCCGACAAGCCCGCCCGACTTGTTGATACATGCAGATTTTGAATTTCGCGGCGATCGATGTTTACGAATTATGAATTTTTCTCTGAACATACTGCCGCATTCCAACGCAGTATTAACTATGGGGTAGTGTTATTCAAATTTATCATGTCAAATAATAACATGTAAAAAATAAGAAGATATTAGAAGCTAAGTTCGATTGATTACTTTACTGGCCTTGATTTGATTTGGCCGCCGGTTAAGGGTCACGGCGGGTCGCAGCTGTCAGCTGAGTTGCCCGCCTTGTCATCGCGTTTCACGCATACATTGAGCGTGTTGGTGTCAATAGTACTACTTTCTTAGTGCAAATTTTAACAAAATTTGAAAAAAAATAAGTGTGTTTTTTTTCAACGAATTCTGCCTCTATACGTGATAATTAATCATACTTTTCAAGGAAAACAGTCATTACAATTACACCCTGTAGTATTTTTACGAATACAACATAACAAAAAAGTAAGTTTTTTAGAACCTTGGTTTTTGGAACCTTGATTCGAAGTAGTGCATTGCTGCTATAACAATCATATATCGTGTTAGTTAGTTGCTTTTTGAGTACACAGGAACTATTGAGAGCCACTGTGTAAGATTCAGACAAAAAAAAACTGTACAAACATTATTTTTTATCTTCTTTCTTTTTTTAGCATACAATGGAGTTAAGCTCTATTATTATGCCATAGATCACTGTCGCTATGAATAATGTTTTATCGATATTTTACGACTCATTAGGTTTGCATCTGACGGTGCTATCGCTGAATGGTTTTCATGTTGAACAAGAGATAATGTAGTTTCGGACATGCGATGACGAACATTATAAAGCTTTAAAAGCACGGTTTACGCTTGGATAAATATTTGATACTTCTGTTTGAAAAATATATATTTTAATAACGATGAAATTTCTTCATAGTCATGAAGAATTTGCCACTACTTTTTTTCAGGGAATAACTGCTGCACTGCATTCATGGACACATTAGCAGTATCAGCTGTGGCCCCGTCCTGTTGGAACCATGTGTTTCGGTTAAAGGATGGACGTGAAGTTCTAGTCTGAAAATGTCATTTAACATCTGAGCATATCTCTCCGCGTTAACAGTTACAGTTTGGCCACGTTCATTTTCAAAGAAATAAGGCCTTATGATTGCAGATGCAGTTATGGCACACCAAACTGTTACTTTAGACTTATGTAAAGGCTCTTGAGTCGGGGTATTCGTTGCGCGAAAAAATTAAAAAAAATGGCATTTTAACTGTCCCTTGCCAATACATATTTGAGAATTTAATGTATGCCAAAAAGAATATAGGCCAATTTAGTAAAGTTAGTGATAGGCATACTGTTAACACTCGAAATAAGGACAAACTTCACGTACCGAAGTGGAGACTTAATAAAGTAAGTAACTCCTTTATGGGACTATCCCTGAAAATGTTCAACAAACTTCCTTCTGACATATTGGAATTGCCTGTGGCATCTTTTAAAAAGGCAATAAAAGCCATGCTTTTAAAGAAATCTTACTACAGTGTTCAAGATTTTTTAAACGACAAGGACCCAACGCGCACATGACCGTGTCCGTAAAGCTATAAATCTTCCCTCGTTATTCCTAGGAATAATTGTCTGGTGAGGATTTTTCTTCTCACGTTATGTGATTGGTTTTTTGTGATGGACAATTTATTTTTATTATGTCAAACTAGCGTTTGGTTTTGTCGCATAGAAAATCTTTTATAAAGTAAAAACATGTTAATAAACTGAAATTGTACAAACCATGTTTTGAAAAAATGAAAAAATGTGAATGTAAAGAGTTTCTTTGTTGCTTCTTCTCTTTACGAACACCTTCCAAAGCAACGGACTTATGATAAATTTAAAAAATTTGACGTTCAAAAAATGTTAGTTTTTAACTTAATTTTGAAAAATAAACTTTTTGACTTTTTTTTTGACTTTTTGATGCATTTTTCGTGGGTTGCGGACATCCCAGTAACGGAAATTCTGCTTTTTTACATATCCTCCGATATGAAAGTGGGCTTCGTCACTATGAAGAATATGTTGCCCATCCGAGTAGCAGTAGGAAATCTCAACAACATTACCTCTGCGTAAGTTTTCCTTAATTCAAAGTCAGAATCGTGTAAATCTTTGACGATATGGATTTAATATGAATGAAACTTGTGTATTTTTCGAATTATAACCTGCAAAGTTGATTCCGGAATTTCCAATATCGATGAACGTGCACACAGTGATAATCGGGGATTTTCAACAGAACAGAAACCATAACACGCTCGCAATTTTCATCTGTGGCTACCGATTGCGTAGGTCCCGGCCTTGGTTTATTTAACGTTGATCCTGTAGATTTGAACCCTGCTACCCATGGCTGAATGAGGTCGATCGATGATCCATCACTTAATGGACGAATACCGTAACGATTTTTAAAATCGACGGCGTGCTTCAGTCAGCGAAAATCCACTGGAATAGTACGCCCCGACGGCAAAAGCGCGATGCTCTCCAATCCACTGTTCCATGGCTACTAAAAATCCGCAGTTAAATGAGATTCTATAGACGTCCCCCGCGCCTTTCTAGCGTGTTGCGTTCAGACACTATGTTTGTTCAAAGTTTGAAAACTGCCACTGGACACACTGTATTAGGGATTGTTAGGTGGTTTACAGGGATGTGGTTGGAGACCCATCACCAAAAAAATTAACATTAAAATCTTTTCCCTCACTTAAGTTGCAACAGTGGCTGAGGAGTTAAAATAAAATAAAGCTCTGTATAACCCTTTAAATGATTTATAGCCATTTGTATATGTATTGATGTATACTGGAAAATATGACAAATGATTTGTCTATCCATCAAGTGACGAAAATGAAACATATCAGATACAAATAAATAAAGAATAAATAAAGGAAAGAAAAATTTCGACACAGGCGGGGATCGAACCCGCGACTTCGGTCTCGATCATAAAAAAAAAATCCTTTATTTATTCTTTATTTATTAGTAATAATCCCCACATGAGATTTTCATGAACAAAAGGATTTAAATTATATCAGATACAGATCGGGGTAGTCCTAGTAAAAGTACAATAGAGAACTTTGCTATGAGATAATAACCCGGCAATGATAAATAACCAATGTCCTTATTTATCAGATCAATGTTGTCTTCAACGAAAATCGAGCTAATTGAAAGAAAAAGTCCAGAACAAGGATCACTCAATGTCCCTCAATTTTGAATGATTAAAATAACGATGAAAATGACATCGGTTTGCATGAAACTAGTCCCAATATCAGACTGAAAGAATTGAGTTTTTGTTACAATTTTGCGTCGCAACTTAATTCAATAGCTGTTTTCGCAAATCTTCCGCGTCTATTTTGAAGAATGAAAACCTTACAAGATTTCAACAAGTTTGTGTCATATTTTACCAGGAATAAATGCCAAAGATACTGAATTTCCTACGAAATAAGAATATAGTTGGAGCTAAGCAAAGTGAGCTACGGTAGCTTGGGTTCCTTTGACCTCGAGTCTATTCCTTTTCCTAAATAAATAGCAATGTAAATAAGATTTCGTACGAGATCAAGTTTATTTGCACTTAGTTGTATATATTTCATAGCGACAGATATTACATACATACATATACTGACGGCTATAAATCCCTTAACGGGGTAGCCAGAGCTTTGGAATGAAAAATTCCTCAGCCACTTTTGAAAGTTGAGTGGGGAAAAGATGGTAAGAATAAAGGTTTTTGGTAATGGGTCTCCAACCGCATCGCCCAAAAATCCAATAAAAAGCCCCAATACCCTTAGTCGCCTCTTACGAAAGGGGTAGCGACATTCTAAGCCGGCACTACACGGCAATACATAATACATACATACATATACTGACGGCCAGAAATCCCAAAAAAGGGGTAGCCAGAGCTTCAGAGCTAGAAACTCTTCTAATAAATTTGGAAGTTGATACGACAAGATGGTAGGAATAAAGTATCGTTGGTGATGGGTCTCCAACCACATCGCCCAAAAATCACTTATAAAAGAGTAACTAGTCACATTCTAAGCCGGCACTACACGTCACCAGAAATTAGTTGAAGAATATCTAAAGCAACTGTACTATTTGAAATACTTTTAAACAATTTTATTCCAGCACTTTATGTATTAATTCGTAATTCACTACACCATACACTTTAAACTGACATAAAAAAACTAATACGTATAAAAATCTAACAACTCAACAACCAAAATAAAACCCGTAGAACATAAACACGAAAACAAAATTCGTATTCGACTGTTATGTAAAAAAACACTGAAGTTTCTGATAGCAACGTCAAAAACCAGTTTTGTATGCAATCTCGCTCCCCAGTTATGCGTTTAATTTAGACATACGCCAGTTTATTACTTTCCGACCAGTCCATATACCTGCAACAATCAACGTACTTTATACGAAAAAGTTGTTCTAGCTTTTAATATTTAATACTTTACTCAACTCAAAATCAAAACTCAAACATTCAAGCTGTATATCTCCGAAATGGTTGGCAGAGACTATATGTGGCATCTGGCTATAACGCAACATTGTCCCCTGATGTTCAGAGTACCCACGTTTTGCTTGGACAGTCTGTCTACTCACGTGATAGGGGGCAGGCCTATCGCTGCTTTGTACGAATATACTGTAACGTAACTAAGTACAACTCAGCCATGCTGGTTTCCTCACGACGTTTCCCCTTACCGTTAGCATCAATGATAAATTAACCATAGATATGACTATAGAAAAGACAAATTGGTGTAGGCCCGGCCCACGTTTTGTACCCTCACCGTGTGCACGATAAGCGGTATTCTACCCAGTGAGGTATCACATCACTAATTTGGTGAGTAATAAAACATTCGAGCCAGCTCTTTTCAACTTGGTGAAATATAATTTCACATTTACGCCCGATTTCTGAATTGAGTATTCCAGCTGAGAACGACTTAAATATCGTTTTGTCTCATTCAGTTGTTAAGATTTCAATGCGACAGAACGATACTTAAGTTGTTCTCAGCTGGAATTCTCATTTCAGAAATCGGTCGTTATTCGTTTATTTTAAGTTTTGTTAACAAGGATATAAAATTAAAAAATGGTTGAAGTTAAAATTTAACCTGTTTCTAGTGTAATTATTCTAAGCTCTCCGAATAAAGGTCATATAATATTAAATCAAGTTAAATTGTCTAGAAAACTAATCGTTACAGCTCTGGAAAGTTCGGCAATAGTCGTAAATGTGACATCCAGTTTCCTTAAACCAGAATTGTTACTTGAAATATAAACTTTCACGCTGTAAATTTCTATAATAAAGATATAGTCAACTCAATTCAAACGTTCACGCGTATATCCCCGAAGGGGTTGGCAGAGGCACAAATAATTCTAAACATCACGTGACATTGTCACCTGTGTGATTTTTTGTGTTTGGTTCATTGGCCGTTTGGTACGAATACATTGTCACATAACTAAGTACAACTTAGCCATGTGGGTTTCCTCACGATGTTTCCTTCACCGTAAACTAACGATGCGACTAACGGTATGATTCTCTTTAAGTGAATTTTGGGCGATGCGGTTGGAGACCCATCACCAACGATATTTTCTATTTGGGATTTATGGCCTTGGGTATATGTATGTATGCATGTAGATTAGGGCATTGTCTAGTTTATTAGTTAAATTATTATGTGTCTGTATATTATACATAATCATAGAATGACATCATAAATTGCATATAAAAAAATCACTAAAAGACGAGGACACTTCATTGCTTCGCAACTGATTGCTATATCACAAGAGAAAAATTTGAATTCATAACGAACTACGTCAAAACGAAGCACTAACACATTTCATGATTATTCCCTCTCTCTTTTATTAACGAAAGTATGAAAGAGCTAACAACATGTTGTTTGGCACTTAAAACGTGAGTACATCTGAATAGGAAGGTCTTCTATGTCTGATATGAATAACAAAACTAATGGGACTTGGTCGTCTCATTAGGTTTTGCAGCTAAATTAAGTCGCTGGTCCTTGTGTCACTTCATTAATTATGAAACGTTGTGAAATATTGCTTACGAATTGTACAGTCTAGTTTTATTACAAACATGGAATATCACAAGATACATTAAGTAGATAAAAATTTGTAATGTTAGATTGTGTGACCGAGTGAGAAATAGTGTTATTCGTGAAAAGTGTGGTGTGAAAGATGATATTGTAAGAAAGATAGAAAAAGGAATGTTGAGATGGTTTGGGCACATAGAGAGGATGGATGATAGAAAATTGGTAAAAGGGATCTATAGAGCTAGTGTTGATGGTAATGTTAGTAGAGGACGACCACGGAGAACACACTTGGACCAAATTGAGAGTGTGCTCAAAAAGGCTGGCGTCCGAAGTATGAAGAATAAAAGAGCATGTATGAAAAGATTGATGGATGTAAACGAAGCTAGAGAGGTTTGTCAGGATCGTACGAAGTGGCGATCGATAGTCTCTGCCTACCCCAATGGGAATTAATGGCGTGAGTATATGTATGTATGTATGTATGTAAAATTAAGCGCACAGAGAAGTATATAATTTTGTAACATATATAATACTACTACGTTAGTTGTTATATCTCTATGTTTTGCATACTTAGAACTTATAATTACAATGGTTGTATCTCAAACTTTTAAGTCGTATTACGGGCCCCCACGATACAAGCTAGGCCTAGTGTAGGGGCTACCAATATTATCAATAATGTAAACACGGTTAAATGTTGCACTCAACCTACTCTGTAAACTATATAAAACTGTCATTGTGCAATTGGAATTTAAATAAATTATTATAAATTATTATATTTATTATTTTATATATTATTTTTATATTATAAAATCAACGTTTAGTTTAATAATTTTATCATCAATCTGTATATTTTAAAATGGAAATCCATGTTGTGGCTATTTTGCATCATGATCCATATGCATCACGCACAGATTCACTGGAAAATAGAATTATCAGAGAGTTGAATCCAGTTTCATGTGTAAGTTGATATTGGTTTAGATACAAGAACCGCCACCACATCTTCGGTTATATTCGACATTAACGATTGTATCAATAGTATTTAGCAGTATGTAAATTAAGCAGTGGTCCGCTCCGGCTTCACACGTATGGTGTTGAGTATTGTTTACTGCTTACCCCCTACGATATTTAGCGTGATTATATATAGCCTATGTTTTTAAAATTCTTAGCTTTACATTTATGAAAGATTTTTTTGAAATGGTCTAAAAAGTTTTGAGCCTATTCATTACAATCAAACAAAGTTTCCCTTAGCGTAGAAAAATAGAGTAGAATACATTTAAATCTTTGCTGCTTCCAAGAAAAAAACAGAGAATTCTGTTGAATACTGTATAAGCCGACCAAAGAATATAAAAACATTGAGATCATAAAACGAGAAACGGAGATAGATTCTGAGAATTGGTAAGGCATTGTCTGCGTCTATTAGAATAATGTTTGTTTCTCATATTTTTATCCTACAATGATACTATGCTGGCAGTTTATAATGTTAACGGCGAAAAATAAATATTGTAAGTTGAAGGAGAAGAAAATTTTTGTTTGATTTTAGGAATTCTGTAAGAAGATTTGTTTGGCCTACGTTCACTTAGATTTTATTTTATGTAAAATAATTTGTACTCTTTGTTTAAATAACTTTAAAATGTTGTCAAGGTTTAGAATCATGTTAATCATGTTATTTTTAAAATTCATCTGTAGCCCCGACTCTCATCTAGATTGTTTAATTCGTAGCGAAAAATATTACCATGATGGCCATGAATCATGGAGTGATGGTCTTAAATTAATAACATAAGCTGTATATTCTAAAAACCACTATGTACTCGTAGACTATCGGGGGCCTGAAATATAATGGCCAAATCAGACTCTTTTAATTGTTATTTTTGGCAGCAGGTAGTCACATACATACCTAGTTTTAAAAAAGTTTTATCACTTTTTAGGAGGTCTAAAGAAAACTTTTATTCAAACATATAACCTCACCTCGCAGCCCATATATGTCCCCACCAAGGGGCTCGAGCCTACCCGGAAAAGGTGATTTGGCCTTAATCCACCACGCTGGCCAATTACGGGTTGACAGACTAACGACTACTACCGTGATAGTAGCCGGGACCGACGGCTTAACGTGCCTGAATTCAAACATTTAATTATCATAATTTGTGCTAATTCACAAAAGTCATAGCGCAATATTGCAAATAAAATATCGGATATGCGGGAACCGCAGGTTGCAATGTTTTTATGTCAAGTACACTGATAATTCCAATAAGCTATGATATATTCAAGAGCATATTTTAAATTGAATCTGTTAGAAAATTTAAATGAAAACGGTAACATAAACCACAGCATTTATTTATTAAACTCGCAGCAATGGCCAACCAGACTACGTCAAAATAATATAAAGAAAATCAAATTGATTCTAATGATACATACATACATAAATATACCCACGGCTATAAATCTCAAGAAGGGGTAGCCAAAGCTAAGTAATTGAAAATTCCTCAGCCACTTTTGGAAAATTTAGTGTGGCAAACATGGTTAAATAAAAAATGTTGGTGATGGGTCCCCAACCGCATCGCCAAAAAATCCCTGAAAGCCCCAATACCGTTAGTCGCCTCTTACGTACACCCACCAGAAGAAATGGGGTAGGTCTATTCTAAACCGTTACTACACCGCAACGCAGCAGCATTTTAATGACATTGATAACAAATCTTGCTTCTTGTGTTTGCTGTGTAGCGGCTTAGAATAGCACTACCCTATTTCTTCTCATGTGTGAACTTAAGTGGCGGCTAAGGGTATTGGGGCTTGGTTTGGAGACCCATCACCAATAATCTTTATTTGTCTAACCTTTTGTGGGAGTCATGTTAGAGCGCACACTACTGCGGACTCACTCGCACGTAGCAGCGTCTCACTCATATTCCTACATCGCGGTATGTAAATATTTTTTAAGCGAGTAAGCATAGATACAAATTTTAAGTTGGTACTCGTACATAGCAAGGTGTACTGGCCAGAATATCTTTGCTGTTCCCACATTTTCTAATTTTACTAACTTCCATTAAGTAACTGAGGAATTTATTATTCTGAAACTCTGGCTACCCCTTCTAGGAATTTATAGCCGTGAATATATATGAGCGCGATAATAAATATCGATAGCTTAGCGGAAATTTACAGTTTAGGTGACAGGTAGACAAAATGCTTAGATTAAGTAAAAATTAACACTCATTAATATTTCTAAACGGATAACACCATATATTTTGTATTTGTATGTAACCTCTTTCAAATGACTAGGAAATTGAATTAAGAAAATGTAGGAAATATTACAGATGTTTCCATTATATAATCAGTTTCGATTGTAATCTTTTTTTGTTTATGTTAAGCGATTATGTATTAGAGCATGTATGAGAAGATTGATGGATGTAAACGAAAGGTTCAGGACGGTACAAAGTGGCGAACGCTAGTCTCTGCCTACCCCAATGGGAACTAATGGCGTGAGTAAACGGTTGTCAGGCAATGGATTTCTAAAGTTGTTTTTCTGTTCAGTTGGATATGCTTCCAAGGTGGTCTCATTTAATTTTTATATGGTTTGGTTGCGTGGTTCAAACTATATTCCTAAATATAAAAATAATGCGTACACGGACAACTTTGTTGTTTGTCAAATTTGGTATGAAAATTTGTGTTCCCGTCAAATGACTGTGAAGGTGATTGCATTTTTATTCAAATACTATTTTTGCTTATTGTTTTATTGTATGTTTGTTTTATGTTGTTGCAAAATTATTTTGTTCTGAAAGTTTAATAAATTATTTGAATCGAAGCTACAAATTGCGAAACAGTATCATACTTTTGAAGATTTTATACTAGCCAAACAAGAAATACTTGTATTTCCACCATGTTTATTTGTATGTCCTTCAGTGAGTTGTTATATCAGTCAATATACATCACTAGTTAATGACCTAGCAAAAAATATACTTAATATACTCACGACTATAAGTCCCTAAAAGGGGTAGCCAGAGCTTCAAAATACGACAATCCTCAGCCACTTTTGGAAGTTAAGCGTGTTATGTTCTTGGTGATGGATCTCCAACCACATCGCCCAAAAATCACTTAAAAAGCCGCAATCCCTTAGTCGCCTCTAACGAACAACCATGTGCAGTAAAAGGGAAGTGCAATTCTAAACCGACGCTACGTAGCAAACAAAAAAGAAAATGGAATACTAGGTTGCGTTCCTAAAAGTTGATATTGTATGTTACAAAAACAGTCATAATTCTCCCGTCATGTGAGCCTCCTTCAAGTATGATTGATGTGAATACGATGTTCACTCGATGTCCGAAAACAACACAGAATTATAAATACTGATTTGTACAAAATACAACGTAATCTGATGGGTAATTATCGCTGGTAAATATAATTTGTTTGTTTTAAATTTGATTTTGCACAGCGAACGCATATGGTATATCGTTTTATTTACTGTCAAAGGGGTGTCCAATTGGGTTTCTAGAAAACAATATGTGAAAAACGGAAAGATATTACACAAATTTTATAACAAATAATATTTTTTTTTGCAATAATGAAAAAAAAAATTAAAACTTTGTTATATGTCCCAATTTCGAGATAATTGATGTTGTTTGTCTTTGATATCATTAGTCTATCTTTTTAATGGTATCATGTAGGAAATTATTGTCACATTTAGATCACCGGAACTTGTGTGTTTCAATATATTTCACAAAATCATGATACTTTGAAATAAATACAATAATATAAAAAAACAAGTTTATTTTCGAATAAATCTAGAAGTAATTTCCAAGCACCTTCTGTCATTTAAAGTGAAAACCAATTGAAAGAGGCACGAAAGCCAATCGACAAGCGGCGACACGAAAGAGGCGGAGATCACGTTCTACTTCCTCTTTACAAACATTACCTTTACTGCGATATTTTAATAATATTGTTTATTGCAAAAAAATAAATAAAGTAATGGCATAAATTGATATTTTACGAGTAAGCAAACGAAGTCTGATAGATACAATGAATTTATAAATACAATACAAACTTTTCCCTTCCAAAATTTTTAAATTATTTTTTGGGACACCATGGTTTGTCATGCCGCCGTAGCGCTGGGCGTATACCTCGCCATGTTGCAATCAATGACATCATCAGACGGGCTCTTACCACTGTCAACATTCCAGCTATCCTGGAACCATCAGGTTTGCTGCGCGATGATGGTAAGAGGCCAGATGGTATGTCGTTGATTCCATGGAAAAATGGGAAGACACTAGTGTGGGACGCAACTTGTGTCGACACACTAGCGCCGTCCCATTTATCGGGGTCTGCGTCTAGGGCTGGTTCTGCGGCTAATGATGCTGAGGGTCTCAAGAAGCGGAAATCTATACTAATATTATAAAGCTGAAGAGTTTGTTTGTTTGAACGCTAGGATCTCAGGAACTACCCAATCAAATTGAAAAATTCTTTTTGTGTTGGATAGTCCATTTATTGAGGAAGGTTTTAGGCTATATATCATCACGCTGCAACTAACAGGAGCAAACTATCAGCGAATAATGTTGCAAAAACGGGGATAATTATTCATACTAAGGCTTCCGTTGTGTGCGCTGCGTAAACGGTTTAAGTTATGCTATTATATGTTATTATATGGTATTAATGCCCGCGACAGTGTATGTCTAACTTTTAAGTTTCACTTACTATAACTACTTACTACTACTACTACTACCTACTACTACTTACTATACTTAAATAAATTTGATCGAATTTAACGCATAATTGCCATAATGTTTTATCAACCTAATATTAATCTTTATCCAAATAAATATGTTGTTGATTGAGAGTATTTAATTGAGAACAAAATTGTGCTTGACATCACTTAAGTTAAATAAACATCTTAGAAGATAATACAAATTTAAAATTACTCCGTAACAAAATTTACACGCGTGCATGAAGCGCAAGACAAGACGCTGCGCTGGCCGGCGAGCGAGGTCACCTGCGAGAGAAGCTTATGTTTAAGCCTAATCCTATTAATATTATAAATGTGAAAGTTTAGATGTTTGTGTGTTTGTAGCTAAATGAAGACTAATTCACAGAACGCATTTAAAATAAAATTTACAGGAAGCCAGATAATGATCTAATTAACACAAAAGGACACTTTTTAACCCAGTGTAATGTATTTTGTGTTATGTATGTGAGAAGTTTTTCCCTTTGATATACCTCTTAGAAGACCAAAATAGTTCTAGAGGTAAATGTCATATCGAAGACATAAAAGTTTAAGAATTTTCTCGAATATAATCATTTTGACAATATTGTTTATTGTCAGTTATTAATTTTTATTCTTCTAAATTTCCTCTCAACCATTAGTTTTCTGCAAGAAGGCTGCTAGTGTTAGGTTGTAGACTTACAATTTATTTAATTTAATTTTCTAAATTTTTGTTAAAATTTAATATGAATGTATTGTTTAATATTGTAAGTGGATAGATAATGTTCTTAATTTATCGTCTTTCCTTATTTTGTTTTCTAATATATAATCCTAAATGAGTAAAAAAATCTCTCCTTGTAATTTAGACTACTTTCTTTGTTACCTCTTTTAAGGAATATTTTAATCCTTTTAAAAAAACATAGGTTAATTCAAAATTTTAAGTTGGTCATGCTTGTTTGCAGAAGTCAGTCTGGATTCAGCTCCTGGGGCGATGGGGGCATCAGCATTATTATGGAAGAAACTGAAAAGAATGTCCGAAACAATATTCTTGAGCTGCCCTGGATGACGCAAGCTTCTGGGATCGCAGCCCCTTATTCTTGAGCTGCCCTGGTTGACGCAAGCTTCCCAGAGTCGCACCCCCTTACTCTTGAGCTGCCCTGGTTGACGCAAGCTTCCCAGAGTCGCAGCCCCTTATTCTTGAGCTGCCCTGGTTGACGCAAGTTTCCCGGAGTCGCAGCCCCTTACTCTTGAGCTGCCCTGATTGACGCAGTCAGAAAGCTGGAGTCACAACCCTTACCCCGTCAATCTACCCTTGCTGACGCAGGCGCCCGGAGGCGCTTGGTTCAGTTCGCCACCCATCGCAGCAGGAGCTGACGCTAAAGCTGAGTTTTTTATATTATATTATATTGATAGGTTTAGTGTTTTTTTGAAAGGTTTTATTAGGATTGTTTTACTGTTTCTTTTTATTTATAATAAATGTTGTGATATATATCTCTTCTATTATTCATTATCCTTTTTCTCTCTTTCTTCTCTTAGTTACTTCTGGCTTCTGGGAAGCTACAGCATCCCAGGAGTGAGAAGTAACGTTACAAATTGGCGCCCAACGTAAAATTATATATATCACAACAATTATTTTTTCCAAATTCTAAATTATACTTGCACAAGTAAGATTCTTTTGGATTTCGGTTTTGGCACATTTCTTTCCGTTTTTAACGTCTTTTTCTTTTATATATACTTATTGTTATTCTATACGGTTAGGATTAGGATGGCTACACTACTCTAGCAGACCTTCTTAGCAGATTTAAACTTTGGCTGATTTTATCTTTATTTTATTCTTGAGTTTTGGTTATGTCAAGATGTTTTAATTTAATTATCTTTCGTTATATTTGAATGTGTTCTTTAAGGTTTTAACACCACTCTTAAGGTGTTACCTTTTTATGTAACTATTCTTTAATTTCAATGTTACTTGACATTGTTGTGTTAAGGTTTGAACACCACTTAAAAGGTGTTATTTTTCTTAGGCCTTGTAGCTTACTGTTGTACATAAGGTATGTTACTTAGGGATTATTAGTATGAGCGGCTGACAACTCATTAAATAAGCCTTGTTGTCATTTATAGGTGGACTCCTATGAATAGTTTTATTTAGGGATTCATTAGTATGAGCGGCTGACAACTCATTAAAGAAGCCTTGTCGTCATTGATAGGTTGAAACCTATGTAGAGTTTTATTTAGGGATTTATTAGTATGAGCGGCTGACAACTCATTAAATAAGCCTTGTCGTCATTGATAGGTTGAGTCCTATGAAGAGTATTTGTCATTGAATGTGAACAGTACTCACTTTTGTAAGAATGAAGTATGAAAGTTTTTCTCTTTGAATGTGTGGATTTCAACCTAATTTAGAAAAAAAAAATCTTTAGAATTTTTTTTTTCCGGGGGAAAGGGGAATGTATGTAATGTATTTTGTGTTATGTATGTGAGAAGTTTTTCCCTTTGATATACCTCTTAGAAGACCAAAATAGTTCTAGAGGTAAATGTCATATCGAAGACATAAAAGTTTAAGAATTTTCTCGAAAATAATCATTTTGACAATATTGTTTATTGTCAGTTATTAATTTTTATTCTTCTAAATTTCCTCTCAACCATTAGTTTTCTGCAAGAAGGCTGCTAGTGTTAGGTTGTAGACTTACAATTTATTTAATTTAATTTTCTAAATTTTTGTTAAAATTTAATATGAATGTATTGTTTAATATTGTAAGTGGATAGATAATGTTCTTAATTTATCGTCTTTCCTTATTTTGTTTTCTAATATATAATCCTAAATGAGTAAAAAAATCTCTCCTTGTAATTTAGACTACTTTCTTTGTTACCTCTTTTAAGGAATATTTTAATCCTTTTAAAAAAACATAGGTTAATTCAAAATTTTAAGTTGGTCATGCTTGTTTGCAGAAGTCAGTCTGGATTCAGCTCCTGGGGCGATGGGGGCATCAGCATTATTATGGAAGAAACTGAAAAGAATGTCCGAAACAATATTCTTGAGCTGCCCTGGATGACGCAAGCTTCTGGGATCGCAGCCCCTTATTCTTGAGCTGCCCTGGTTGACGCAAGCTTCCCAGAGTCGCAGCCCCTTACTCTTGAGCTGCCCTGGTTGACGCAAGCTTCCCAGAGTCGCAGCCCCTTATTCTTGAGCTGCCCTGGTTGACGCAAGTTTCCCGGAGTCGCAGCCCCTTACTCTTGAGCTGCCCTGGTTGACGCAGTCAGAAAGCTGGAGTCACAACCCTTACCCCGTCAATCTACCCTTGCTGACGCAGGCGCCCGGAGGCGCTTGGTTCAGTTCGCCACCCATCGCAGCAGGAGCTGACGCTAAAGCTGAGTTTTTTATATTATATTATATTGATAGGTTTAGTGTTTTTTTGAAAGGTTTTATTAGGATTGTTTTACTGTTTCTTTTTATTTATAATAAATGTTGTGATATATATCTCTTCTATTATTCATTATCCTTTTTCTCTCTTTCTTCTCTTAGTTACTTCTGGCTTCTGGGAAGCTACAGCATCCCAGGAGTGAGAAGTAACGTTACACCAGAAAAATGAAAAGATCAATAAATTTTCTTAAACAATGGTTAAATAGACTAACTGACTAAGAATCAATGCTCAGCCGAAACTACTATACTCATAAACTTAAAACTTATGAAGTGAAAAAATTGTGAGGACGCTATGAAAAACACCTTTTTTCTCATCGCATGACAGAGACCCTCAACAGGTCAGTTAAATATTTCAGTTTGACGACGTGAAAGTCTACACTTTTGACAGTACGAAGTCTGTGGGGTCATGGTCTTCACCTATATTACTGTACTAGCTGTAGTACAGTAATATAGGTGAAGACCATATTTTCACTGCTTTCGCTGTTGAGACCCTCGGTCCATGGGGTCCAAGTGCACGTCAATTGTTTAAGGAAATTTCGGTGCGCTTGGTGGAGACATGTGGTGATCCAAGGGCTGGTGTGTATTTTGCCCAACGTATAAGTTTGGCTATACAAAGGGGCAATGCCGCCAGCCTCCTTGGTACCTTACCACCAAGCGGCAGCGATTTCAATGATATATTTTTTTTATAATATAGTATATAATTTTTAAGTAATTAAAATGTATTAGTTTATAATTAAAGTTAATTGTGAGAAATTCTGTGTAATATTAGGGTACTGGTTTTAATAATTATTTTTTTAAAACTTACCAAAATACTGATTCTGAAGTTCTGTCTGCTTCATAAAGGAATTTACAGCTGTGAGTATATAATGTGTGAATGTGGGTCATGTTTTGATGAACACTATAAACAACAATGACAATTTACAGACACAAGTATAACGACGTGATAGCTCAATGGGTAGAACACCGGTTTACGTGCAAGCGACTAGTGTTCAAATCCCGGGTCGGGCCTACACCAATTTGTCTTTTCTAAAGATGTGAGTGGTTAATTTATCATGGTTGTTAACGGTGAGGGAAAACATTGTGAGGAAACCCACATGACTGAGTTGTACTTAGTCATGTGACAGTGTATTCGTACAAAACGGCGATAGGCCTGCCCCCTATCACGTGAGTACACTGTCCATGCAAAACGTGGGTACTCTGAACACCAGGTGACAAAGTCACGTGATGTTCAGAAGTATTAGTACCTCTGCCAAGCCCTTCGGGGATATTCGGCATGAACGTTTATGTTCATGTTATGTATGTAAGTAATAATAATGGCACAAATTGCAATTTACTTACAGTTTTCTAAATTTTAAATCCATAAATCCTTGTTTTGATCTTCATTTCATCATCATTCTTATTACCCAAGTTTGCTGAGGTTTAATTAATTCCTAAATACTGTACTTACTACATCTCTATTCGTATCCTAATATATTTTCATGCATACCATGGCTACTTTCATCTACTTACGAGTAAGTTCGAAAACCAAATAAGATGTAAAAAGTATACTTTGTGGAAATGTTTTGGCTCAGTTCCAAAAACTGATAACATTCATGAGAACAAGGCTGAAGTAGCATCAACTTGTGTTACTAATGAATGTGATTCCAACAACACTGTGATATCTTCACTTATCTTAATTGCGTATTGTGTTTGTCAAAATGATATAATAGCTCTTTTTACGTCGTCGTGTCAATAACTAGCACTAAGTAACGGATACCACAACATAAAAAACCATACCAAGTAAATAAACAAATTAATACAAACTACATACATAAACATAAACTTAAACGTTAACGCCGAATATCCCCGAAGGGGTTGGCAGAGGTACTAATACTTCTGAACATCACGTTTTGCATGGACAGTGTACTCACGTGATAGGGGGCAGGCCTATCGCCGTTTTGTACGAATACACTGTCACATGACTAAGTACAACTCAGTCATGTGGGTTTCCTCACGAAGTTTTCCCTCACAGTTAACAACCATGATAAATTTACCACACATATGTCTTTAGAAAAGACAAATTGGTGTAGGTAGGCCCGACCCACTACATACATACATACATATCGGCCATAAATCCCAAAAAGGGATAGCCAAAACTTTAGAGCTAGAAACTGCTCAGCCACATTCGGAAGTTAAAAGGGGAAAATATGGTTGTATTTGTTGGAATTACTCATTCTAAAGCTCTGGAAACCGTGAGTGTCGTGAGTATATGTCTGTATGTATGTAGAAATATGTAACTATTTTATTTTTTCATCTTTTGGCAATACAGTAATGTTTTACTAAAACTGCAAAAAAAACAGCAGCATACAAATTGACAACAAAAAATATTTATCCAGTCAGTTTTAATCAGAATGTATCGCTTCACCGATATGTTTTGTTGAAAATTCACGAAGAAAATCAATTTGACGTATCGATGAAATACCATTTTCACGAGTGCAATATCGAATCACAACAATTTTTCATCTTCACGGTAAACAATAGATTTTATCTTCGCAACGCGATTCCTTTATTTCCGAAGCTATTTTGAAATGAAAACTTTGTTCGAATGACATACCGTACATATTGTTAAGATTAATGTTACAATAACAGATTTGAGGCAGATTTTATTTATATATTGTAATGCACTTTTGAAATCTACAAAATTGTATTTGAGAAGACATACATACATACATACATATACTCACTGGTATAAATCCCTAGATGCGGTAGCCAGAGCTAAAGAATGAGAAATTCCTCAGCCACCTTTTGAAAGTTGAGTGGGGAAAAGATGGTAAAATAAAGGTTGTTGGTGATGGGTCTCCAACCGCATAGCCCAATAATCCCTTTAAAGCCCCAATACCGTTAGTCGCCTCTTACGTACATCCACCGGAAGAAATAGGGTAGTGCAAAATTTCAGCTCCATCAACGTCAAACAAGGGAACCGGTAAACGTAGATAAAAGCATGTTAACTATGTTTCAATATATTTTTTCTGAAAATTTAATAATTCGAAATACCCGCAAAGGAGTCAGTTTTTTCGTGGAACGTAATATTAATAAATACTTTCATTACATCATTTAATACACAAATTTTATGATAATTTAAATCTTTTTGTTCATGAAAACCTCATGTGGGGATTATTACTAATAAATAAAGAATAAATAAAGGAAAGAAAAATTTCGACAGAGCGTCGGGGCGTTTACCCGAGGTCGCGGGTTCAATCCCCGCCTGTTACGAAAGTTTTCTTTCCTTTATTTATTTTTTATTTATTAGTAAATTTTATGTTTTTTTTATAAACGGAGTTTTGAAAATACATTTTGTTGTGGCGTGTAGTGCCTGCTTAGAATTAACGATCCTTTTCTACCCCCGTTTGTCGTATGAGGCGACTAAGGGTATGCGGCTTTTTATATTGTTTGTGTGCGATACGGTTACGACACTTTATATCTACCATCTTGTCCCCATCATCTTCCAAATGTGGCTGAGGAGTTTCTAGCTCTAAAGCTCTGGCTACCCTTTTATGGGATTTATGGCCGTGAGTATATGTATTTATTTAAATGGGAGATGTGGTACTTCCCAACTAAACAATACAAGTTCAGGGACCCCAGTTCAAGAAACAACAACCGATACAAGCCCTTCAGAGCAACACCTTATCTTCTATACTTATAATAAATCTGTAGAGAGGTCAATTCTGTACATGAAATATATTTTCAAAATAACTATCAGGGGGTGATTAGTGATCAATACTGATACCAAAAATGCAATCAGTAAAATTTTTGTCTGTCTGTCTGTCTGTCTGTCTGTCGGTTTGTATGTTCCTTATGGAAACAAAAACTACTCGACGGATTTTAACGAAACTTGGCACAATTATTCTTCATACTCCTGGGCAGGTTTTTATATACTTTCCAGCAGAGTAGTAAAGGGGAATTTTGGGAAATTTTGGGAAAACGGGAGAAGTTACTCCATTTTTTAAGCTTCCGTTGCGTGTGCAGCACTAATGGTTAAACTTACATAGAAATCATGTATGACAGAAATATTATTCATAAAATTATCTAAAAAGAAATCCTCAACAGTTTATGTCTATCTTTTACGGTTGACTCACAATAACACGTGTAATTCCTGATAGCTTAGCAGTTCGGAACATTCTGATTATATTTGTTTACTCTTACGTTTGTAAACCTCTCACTCATCTCTAATTTAAAAAAGGTAACATTATTACCTATTCAATAAAAAAAAAACATAGAAATCGGTAGAGAAACACCGAAATTATACATAAAATAAGCCATCGCGCCCGTGACCTAAACCATATCTTTACTAATTTACATATAACATACTAGATGGCGCCAGTAGTTGCATCCTACATCACGTAATGATTTATTTTTTAGATTGTTATAAATACTTCATAGCGTTTTATTCCAAAATTTGCTTTTAAACGGAAATACTGAACCGTTCATTAAAGCGCATTCAAAATCACCAAACTACACTGTTTAGGGAGTGCTATAAATTTAATAAATTGAAAACATTGCGCTGAATTTCACAATGCTTAAGCAGTGACTGAAGAAAGAAACCTCAGATATTTAAAAAAACAACGCTACCCGTGCGAAGCTGGGACGATCCACTAGTTAATAATATGTGCTGGAACTGACAGTTTGAGTTCGTTGCCATAGTATTAATGAACACAAACAAAACGCAAGGAAATAAAACAATTGGAATTATTTTCTTCGAGTTCAGTGATTTCGTAAGCCCGGTCAAGATTTTCTTGACGTTTCTCGAAACGGCTTTCATGAGACCCTCAGTTTTAGGGATAGATCATCAATATACGAGGGGCATGCCAATAGAAGTTAGATACTCTTTTCTCATTTGATTGACACATTGGCAAGCTATACACCATCTTATAAGCTGGTTTTTTATTGACATATTTGAATATAGAACACACTAGGACACACGGAGCGGTTTGTTTAAATGACTTTTTTAAATATTTTTGTTTAATTTTATTGATTAATTAATTTTTAATTTTAAGTTCGTTGTAAGGTGCTTTTTTCTAATGATATATGACATATACTTAAATAAATTTTCCAGTTGGTTCAGACGTATGGAAAAGTGTATACGTGCTCAGGGTGAATACTTTGAAAAGATCGATACTTGTAATAAAGAATAAATTTTATATTTTTTGAGTACCTAGTTTCTTTTGGCATGCCCCTCGTATTATCCTTTACAATGTTTATTGCGATAGTGTCCAGTCTTGATGATCTGATTCTATATTGCTAAAAAATAACAAAAAGTACAATGTTAAACCTCCCGTACATTTGTCCTCACCTCGTTTTTGGTCTAAATCACCGTCAGAGCTGCTACTTTCACCAATATTCTGGGTTTTCAAATGCCATCTTCAAGAAAAAAGTATTGTCGTCCATGAACAGGAAATGAATCAAGTGAGGTCAGCCTCTCTCCAAAAATGAAATCCTGTCCTCCAGGAATCACCACTTTATTTGGTCATCCACAGACTGTCCAAACCGAGGATGGATGTATTTCCACCTCATTCACGTCCCCAAGAAGTATTGAACTATACTATACATATTCTACATTTCAAAAACCATAAAGGCGTGATGGATCGAACGGTTGCCTAGTCGGTGTTTAAATTCTGTCACAAACAAAATTGGCTATAAAATAAAAATTAGTCAGGATATTAAAAAAAAATTTTTTTTAATAAAAGGTAATTTAATCAGCTTACATTAAACACAAAATTTATTCAAAACGATTGCCGCTATTTTTCACAAAAGCCTTCAATCTTCGCGACTAGTCTTCAATAGTAGCATGGCCCATATTCATGTCGATATCGGTCACTGCTTTAGTCAATGATGACTTTAAGCTGCTCTAATTTTTGTGAGGTTTAGAACAGACCTTCTTCTCCAATTCCTGCTAAATTTTGGAATCCAGTATATTGAGGTCAGGGCTAGATGAGGGCCAATCTTGATGCCTTAATAGCTCGACATTCTGGCGCTCAAACCACTCCTGAGTTGTTTTGGCCATATGAGCAGGCGCGGAGTCCTGTTGAAACACAAATGGCCGTCCTCCAAAGAGTGTCTGGGGCAAATCTTTTACTATGCAATCTAAAACCGTGTCTCCGTACACTTTTGCACTGGTTTTGACACCTTTTTCACAAAAATGCACTTCAGTAGGCCCATAGTAGGACACGCAACGCAACTAATTCATGATTGATGATGATTACTCATAAATAAAAGATGTTATTAAAGGAAAGAAAAATTTCGACACTGGCGGGGTTCGAACCCGCGACCTTCGGGTATACGCCCCCGTCGCTTTTCTTTCCTTTAATTTTTAACCGACTTCAAAAAAAGGAGTGTTCTCAATTCGACCGTATATTTTTTTTTTTTTTTTTTTATGTATGTTCGCCGATTACTTCGCCATTTGTGAACCGATTTTGATTATTATTTTTTTGTTCGAAAGAAGATACTCCCGGATTGGTACCATGATGAGGATATCAGGGTCTGATGATGGGATCCTGGAGAAATCGAGGGGAACCTTGAAATTTTATAGGCAAATGTACCGCGTTTTACATATTTTCTGAACTTGTATGGGTATTTGCTTCTGAAAATTATATTGTTATGCTGCTAAGCTGATGATGGAAGGTGGAGGTCCTCAATCACTAGGAGTTCGGAAACAGTTCTTTCACCATTCCATAAAGATTTATGCTCCTCTTCGTAGCTTTTATGAGGAGAAGTACAGGTTCACTCAACATTTCTTTTGTCATGTTATTGTTACCGAGAAAGTACCATGACACCAGGATCTGATGATGGCATCCCAGTAAATCGAGAGGACTGTCGAAACTCACAATCATGTGACAGTGTATTTGTTCAAAACGCCGATAGGCCTGCCCTGAGAACGTGGGTCCAAGCAAAGCGTGGGTACTCTGAACAACAGGTGCCAATTTCACGTGATATTCAGAAGTATTACTACCTCTGCTAACCCCTTCGGGGATATTCGGCGTGAACGTTTGAGTCTTTCTTGAGATGTAGAATTGTAGACCATCGCCTTTCGAGGGATTTCAAGGACAATGTAAAGTTACATATGGTTGAGCCTATTTAATATCGTATCATAATAGAAATACCGGAAATACGAAAAATAATACAGTAACCGTCGCACTGCCTCATACGAGAGGCATCTTTGTCAGGTCTACCCATCTCTAAAACTCGTAAAATAAAATAACTTTTAACAAAAAGAAAACCGACTTCAGTGGGAAAAACAACCGAAAATAAATAATCTAGTACTAAAAAGTACGAAATAAGATTTTTAATTGAATATGAGTACTGTGATTAATACCTTTGCAATTTCTTTATTCCACACGCGTCAGTTCAACCTGCCTAAATATTAAAATTCTCTTAAATTAATTTTTGAGTCGGTGCCAGTCAAACAAAAGTGAATTCACCCTACTATCTATCTCTGATTATTACAATCTAAACAATATATATCTATCGCCTAACGTTTTAAATGGTAATACGTACAAAAATAAATTTACCCTAAGGTATCCTAAACTGAGCATGTGTATGAAGTGCGAAATACACACTTATCATCATCACGCAGGCTGGCACCGGCTCACAAATTAATTTAAGAGAATTTTAATATTTAGGCAGGTTGAACTGACGCGTGTGGAATAAAGAAATTGCAAAGGTATTAATCACAGTACTCATATTCAATTAAAAATCTTATTTCGTACTTTTTAGTACTAGATTATTTATTTTCGGTTGTTTTTCCCACTGAAGTCGGTTTTCTTTTTCTTTCCTTTAATAACATCTTTTATTTATGAGTAATAATCCCCACATGAGGAATTCATGTCAAAAAACATTAAATTATGTGATAGTTAGGCGTTTCCAACATTTGCATTCTATCTGAAAAGGTAGACAAGTGGCCGTCCGAATTAGTTAAAATTCGGAGGTAGGAATCGCAAACACTACTTGAACGTGTAAAAAAGAAACAAAGGATAGAGAAATTTCGCGCTGGATGCCAACTGACACTGTAGCTCAGTTGGCAGAGCGACGGAGGCGTATACCCGAAGGTCGCGGGTTCGAACCCCGCCAGTGTCGAAATTTTTCTTTCCTTTAATAACATCTTTTATTTATGTGTATTTTTTTTGTTTTATCTCTACTAAATATTAAATAAAAACTTATTTGTAAACAGGATATCGCGGTGTCTTTTTCTTGCGTACCGCTTAAGCAGTACTTTGCATTTTTTGGTTCTCATAGCTATCAGACGCGCTTTCAGAATATGTCCGCAATTTTTTCAGTAAGCTCGTTGTCCCAGGTCTTCATCGAGTACTTTTTTTACGGTAACAAAAAGAGCTAACTTTAAAAGCTACCTCAGTAGTTAAGAAGTTTTAAAGTGTCGCGCTAGTTAAGTTGGACAAACCAACTCGAATAAGGTTTGTCAGCAACTTAGAACAGCAGTGTTGTATTAAACACAACACTGCTACCTAAGCATATTTTAGTATATAAATAGTAGTGTAAGACTAGAATTAAGTTAATATTGTAATACTAAGTACATAGCTGTTACTCTGCCCAATTTTATAAAAATAAATTATTTTTAATTAAAATTCGTTAGTCCATCATTTAACTGGCGCAATCGGGATCGAGAACCAAACAAATAAGTTAACGGTGACAACGAAGGATTGGCAGAGGTGTTGTCTTTACAATATTCACCAAGAAGGACACGGGAAGAACGGCGGGACTGTGAGTAGATCTTTTTCACCATCCTTGTTGTTTTCCTTTATAATCCTTTTTTTTAGGTATATGTTTGTGTCTTGCAATTATTTAATTTACATACGGGTACATCATTCATCCACTTTTTGCATAGTCTAACTAAAATCTAAGCAAGAAGTATATGTATGTATTTAGGTGGCTCCTGATTCAACGATATAATTTTATTAAGGCGGCGATATCATCGTTATTTTAGGGATTTATTTTATTTCGGATATATTTTTTTTAGGTTGTTTTACTCTTAACAATAGCATTTTGTTAAGGAATTTATTCAACTATATAATCTTTTGTGTGTTTTGTTTTGTTGTGCGTATTTGTTCCAAACTTATTTAAAATGGAAGGAATTGTTAGGGTTCCGTCAGAAATGGTTAAAATTATTCCGGTATTTGAAGGGGATGCGAGACAATTACCATTATTCATAAAGAAATACGAATACATTTTACAAACTTTTCGAGGAGGTGAGGCACAAAATGAGTATTTATTTCACGTAGTGACTAGTAGATTAGGGGGAGAAGCTGCTAGTTTAGTAGGGGAGAGAGATCAGATCACTACCTGGGATGAGCTTAAATTACTACTAGGCCAACATTTTGGTGACCCTAGATCCGAAGAATGTTTAGCCTTAGAATTAGAAGGGGTTAAAATACATAGAGGAGAAAGTTATTTTGAATTTTGTCATAGGATTCAAAAATTAAGAAGTGTTTTGTTCTCCAAGATTAATGAAACAATTCACGACCCATCACTTAGATCAGCTAAGCAGTACATACACAATAATAATGCTCTGAATGTCTTTCTATTGCAATGATGTAATTGATAGACGAGTGTACTTGTTGGATATACGTTTATTACTACTTCAATACTTATGACTAACATACAATATATAATGGCAAGAGGGGGACAAGATGCACTCACACTACACCACACCTTCCCCCTTTGCAAATAAAAAAATATTTATAAATAACATATTTTTTTTAAAGAAATTATTATCCATTAATCTATTCACTTAAGTACTATAATATCAATTAGAGTGGAATATCAAATAAAATTTAATTTTATATCTTTAAGAACTTGTTTATCTATTTAATAAAACTTAACTACTATACTTAAATAAATCTATTGGTGAAATCCGGGATAAGTCGAACAAATCGTAGGCCAAACGATTTGCTGCGTAATCACACAATCAAGTAAATTTTTAAATACATGCCATAGTACTGTTATCACATAAAGATTTTTTTTATACATTTCAACTTTGTAATAGTCATTAACTTTATTATATTTCATTATGTTTTTATAATATTCTCTCTTATAGTTTTATCACATATTTAAAATAGCTGTGGACAACCATGCTTCCTTCTCAAGTCATATATTTATTTATTCTTCATCTTTTATCAAGGCACAATACATGTATTCATTTGGTCTGCCGCCTTTTTTTATATTAATTATGCATTTTATTTCATTTCAAGGTACAAATATTTTTTATTACATTACATGCGCATTTATATACTTATACTACAGTCTCTCTCTTTTAACACTCTTTTGGTGTCCAAATTTCTTCACGAAGGGTATTCAACCGCGTCATGATCAGATAAAAAGGATTCAGAGATCTGCTTTGTACCTTGGTGTACCTTGTATGACTTTATATACTTCTTTCCAAAACCTTTCATTATTCTACATTCAATATTTAGTTTTCAATTGGTAAATAATCGAAATAACATTTGAGTGATCAATTCAAATGAACATCAAAAACTTATCAATTGAAACTACCTTTCTACAAACTACATTTCACGAACATTCAAACCTTTCATACTTACTTTGACTGCATTCCATTACCTTTTTAAATCATAACAATCACGTCACCTAACCAACTCAATCATACCACACACAGCGATCACTTCATAGAATTCTTCGTGCCATATATGTATGCAACACTATCTCTTCTATCGCCTCGTACCAAAACAAACGCAAATATCAGCCTAGCAACAAACATCATTTTAACTCAATACTCTTATTTTCGTCATTCTATGAACCTTTTGCTTAAATTCATTTATAAACTATTTAATTCATTCGTCTTTACTCTCATATTTCTTTTCATATTTTTTTACCATCCGAATACATAGTTTCCTTTTTGAAATAACATTTCTGTTTACAAATTACATTATAATATTGAAATCAACTTGTTCTCATGATGCTTTATATAAACTTAATGTTTAATATTCATGTTATTTTTTTCATAAATAGTCCATAAACACGACAATTTCGTAACATGTTAAATGAAAATCATTTTTAAAGAGAATCGTACATGTTATACACCAGACATAATTGGTTTATTTATTAAGTTACTACATAGTTCACATTTTGTGTCATAAAGTATATCGTGTAATGATTTATCATACTAATATTAATTAGCGCTAATACATAAGTATACCAATTGAATGTTATCCTAAATTTTAATTAAATTGGTAAATATATTTAAATGTCTTTACTATAAAATATTATTAACCTAAATCCATAAAAATCAGGAGCACTAATTTAACGTTTCATTGTTTCATTGTCATTTCAAACTTGCTAATCATTTTTAAATACACAAATATTATTATAATTACGCACAGTACCACTGATTGTCATTTCCAGTCACTCAACATGATTAAATTTTCGCACATAACATTTTCAAGGTGATATCCACGTCCTCAGACCACTCAATAGAAAGCAAGCTGGTCCCATATTCCGGTCCTGGGTATTTCCGTTTAGGTTAAAGTATTGGTTCTTCAGGTTTGACTATTTTAAACATTCTTCAAATTTCTATTATCTAGTTCCAATTATTATCGTGTCAATCTTGTAAAATTTTATTTCTTTGTTTGTATTTAAACATTTGTATTTCACCAATTTGCACTGTTCTTGTAATTGATAGACGAGTGTACTTGTTGGATATACGTTTATTACTACTTCAATACTTATGACTAACATACAATATATAATGGCAAGAGGGGGACAAGATGCACTCACACTACACCACACTATATAATCTTCCTCCTCATTTAGTTAGATTAGTAAGATTAAGAAACATTTCTACTTTAGAGGAAGCATTAAAAATAGTTTTAGAAGAACAAAACTTCAAAACTGTTTATGATATTAAGAATAATTTAAATAATCGTTTCAGTAGTTTTAGAAATAATGGGGCACAGTTACCCAATTATCAAAATAATTATAGCTCTCAACCTCAGTTTAATAATATGTCACGAATGGCTGTTCCAAATAACATTTTCCATTCGAGTCCGTTTAATAATAATAATTCACATAGTTATAGTACCCCTGGCAACTCTTTCCAATCCCGAAACTTTAGAATATCTAATAATAGCTATAATCATTTCAATAACTCATTTCGTAATCAACCGATGAACCGGTCATCGCCACCTCAGCGTCAGCAGTTTTCACGTTCGCCGCATAACGCTGTGCAACATAACACCGTGATGACACCGCCGCCGCCGCGTCCACAGCACTCGGGTTCTAATACCGACGTTACTATGCGGACCGCTAGTTCAAGGCGCATTAATTACACCGACGACAATAATATAAATCAGGGTTCCGCGAGTCATTACAATATAAATGAAGAGGGTCCAGTAGAAAATGTCGAAAATTTTTTCATGGACGCCTCATCGGACGGGAACAAATAATATTGAATTATAATAGAAAACTTAATTTACCGCATATATTTATCCCTGAATTAAAAGCAGTATTTATGATAGATACGGGAAGTACAAGATCTTTTGTTAGTGAAAACCTAGTAAATCGTTATTTTAAAAACTTTGTGCATAAAGAAAATTTCGAGGTAAAAAGTACACATGCTCTGAGTAAACATAGTGAAGTAATAGTTATTCCTCTTCCTAAAATATTTAATTGTAGAGATTTATATAAATTTTACGTGTATAGTGTAGACGAAAGGTACGATGGACTCATAGGTAGTGACTTACTGAAAAAGTTAAATGCAAGTATTGATATGGGAATACAGCGTTTATACACGGATTCAGCAGTTATACCGATTATTTATAAGCCACCGATGAAAGAAACATATTTGCTACCACCACGGAGTGAGTTACGGGTAAAACTTCCGGTTAACCTACTCAATGGCAAAAGTATACTTAATTTCATAGAATTTAAGGAAAACGTAAGGATGCCAACAGCCTTAGTTAAATGCGTTGATGGTTTTGCATATACAGTAATACAAAATTGTAACGATAAGGAAGAAAAATTAGTAGTCACAGGACCTTTTAAGATTGAACCATATGCTGAGGCAGAAGAAAAAGATAATTTAATCAACCTTAATTATACCTCACAAAACTCAATAGATTACAACCGAACATTAACAGAAAATTTAGGAAAAATTTCTTTGGATCACATGAATGAAGAAGAACGTAGGACCATCGCTTCGGTTTGTCAAGAATATAAGGATGTGTTTTACTGCGAGGACATTCCGTTTACTTTCACAAACCAAGTGAAACATATTATAAGAACTAAAAACGAAGACCCCATTAATATTAAAGCATACAGACTACCTCCAGTTCAGACTACTGAAATCAAGAAACAGGTTGAGAAAATGCTAAGGGACTACATAATAAAAGAATCACATTCTCCTTGGAGTGCTCCTGTCCACCTAGTTCCGAAGAAAATAGATTCATCAGGCCAACAGAAATGGCGAATGGTAGTTGACTACAGACGTCTCAATGAAATAACTGTGGATGACAAATACCCACTGCCAAATATCAATGACCTTTTTGATATGCTAGGTAAAAGCGTCTACTTTTCTACATTAGATTTGGCCAGCGGGTACCATCAGATAGAGGTTTCGGAAGCAGATAGACAGAAGACAGCATTCAGTACACCATTTGGACATTACGAGTTCAACAGGATGCCATTCGGATTGAAAACGGCACCTGCAACATTTCAACGAGCGATGGATAATGTGCTTAGAGGTCTACAAGGAATACACTGCTTGATTTATTTGGATAACGTCATAATCTTTTCGAAGAGCTTACAGGAACACGTAGAGAAATTAAGAGCAGTCTTTGAACGGTTCAGGCAAACAAACCTGAAAGTTCAATTAGACAAATCTCATTTCCTACGCAAAGAAGTATTGTATTTGGGACACACTATTACAAGCGAAGGTTTGAAACCCAATAACGATAAAATTGACGCCATCTTGAAATTCCCTTTACCACAAAGTGTTACACAAATAAAAAGTTTTCTAGGCTTGTTAGGTTACTACAGAAAATTTATTAAGTTTTTGAAAAAATTACAAAACCCATGACAGCCTGCTTTAAGAAAGGAAAGAAGATAACAGTTAATGAAGAATATTTAGAATGTTTTGAAACCTGTAAAAAACTATTAACAAATGCACCACTCTTACAATTTCCGGATTTTAGCAAACCTTTTATCCTTACAACAGATGCATCAAACTTTACATTAGGAACTGTATTATCACAAGGACTACTCGGTTCAGACAAACCAGTAGCATACGCCAGTCGTGCACTGAGCGACACAGAGGGTAGATATAGTACAATCGAAAAAGAACTTCTAGCAGTTGTTTGGGTCGTAAAGCATTTCAGGCCATACCTTTACGGGAAGAAATTTACCATCTACACAGACCACAGACCACTTGCATGGCTATATTCCTTAAAAGAGCCAAACAGCAAACTTACTCGTTGGAGGTTGAAGCTTCAAGACTACGATTTTGAAATTTGCTACAAGAAAGGAAGTCAAAATACTAATGCTGACGCCTTATCACGAATAAAGGTAAATATTTTAGATGATGATATCGAGTCAATAAAAACGCTGGTAAACGTTGACGATAACGACGACAGAGTGAAAGAAATTGTGGAGGATATAGAAAGGACAATAGACGATCAAAGAAAAGAAATGGAAGAAGCAGAAAAACTGGAAAATCAAAATCAAGTTATAGAAATATCAGACTCCGACGATGGAGCAACCGCTCACTCAGTATCAAATAGAGAACATGATGGCATACCAATATTAAATGAAGCAATAGATACAAAACCCAGACAAATTTTAGTGCACAAATGGTTTAAGGATAAGTTAGATGTAAAGGATATTTCAAATAAGAAACAAAAAATTTTTGATGTTTACTTGCCATATGGAAATGAAAAATTAGTTAGGGAACTTTTAAAAGAATTTATAGACATAAAACATAAACATTTTATATATTTTGAAGACAAGGACATGAGAAGAATCTTTTCAAACGTAATTGTTAGTTTATTTAAGAAAGGGAGTGTAAATATTATAGAATGCACTGAACGAGTGAAAAATTTAACTCATTCAGAAGAAGACCAAAAATCAATCACTTTGAAGTACCATGAAGGTAAAACGTGTCATAGGGGCATCAAGGAAACACTGACTAAAATAAGGAGACAATATTGGTGGAGCAATATGACTGAAACTGTAACAGCTATCATAAATGGATGCGAGAAATGCCAGAAGATGAAGTATGATAGAAAACCTTTAAAACCACCACTTCAATTGACCCAGAATCAAAACTTACCTTTCCAGGAATTATTTATAGATTTATTATATGTAGAGAGTAAATATTATGTAACTATAGTCGACGCTTTTAGCAAAATAGGTCAAGCGATTGAAATACCTAACAGAAGTTCACCTGAAGTAGTAAAGGCATTAATTAAATATTTTAGCATTTACGGAATCCCAGGACGCATATGCTGTGACTCGGGAACGGAATTTAACAATGAATTGATAAAAGAACTTTTGAACCTTTATAAAATAAGTATGCACATAGGTACCCCGAATAACCCCAATTCAATGGCAATGGTTGAAAGATTCCACTCAACTATCCTAGAAATATACAGATTAGCAAAATATGATAAGAAAGACCAGGATGCGGCTTCGGTAATGACCTACGCCATCATGGCTTACAATAACACGATTCATTCAGCAACGACATGCACTCCGTTTGAAATCGTTTTAGGACATACAGACTCGGGAAACATGTTCGATATTGACAAAGAAATGAATCTATATCAAAAATTAATACAAGACCACAGAAAACGCCTGACAATATTATACGAATACATTGCAGAAAATCTGAAAAACAATAAGGAAAAAGTTAAGGAAAAAAGAGGTGGTGAAGACCCACCCAATATAACAGAAGGGGATGCAATATATATGAAAACTACCAGAACTAGAAAGGCCAAGGAGCTACCACGATACGAAAAGGCCTTGGTAACAGGCAAAGTAGATAGAAATATTGTGCCCGTAATTCTTAACAAACGCAAAACAAAGGTGGCAATAAAAAATGTGAAACGTCCTCCACAGGTCAGGAATACTCCTCTTCACCCTCCTGACGAAATCAACATGCCTGGACCTTCAAAACTTGCAACGGAATCCCGGGATATTGCCCCTGAGAATGGGAACAGCAGTGATGAAGAAATGTCATTGGACGATATTTAAAACCTTAGATATAGACACTTTATTTTCAAAACTTGAATTAAATATTAATGAGTATAATAGGATAAATGATATTATAAGAAAAAATAGTTATTTAAGAAAGGAATTCATTAGTCTTAAGGTGCAAATTCAATCTTATATGGAATTAACAAAAGATAGATTACTTCAAATTTTACCAATTAGAATTACAAAAAGAGGCATTATCAACCCTTTAGGATCAATAGTAAAACTTATTACAGGAAATCTAGATCATGAAGATGCAGTTAAATATAACATAGAGATAGATAGACTCAAAAAGGAAGGACATTCAGTAGATAGGAAAATGTCATTAATGCAAAGGGCATTTGATAAACTTGTTAACGTTACAGACGACATAAATTTTAACATTAATCTACTTGATTGGAGAATAAAACACATAGATACATTATTGAATAATGAGGCAAAACTGAATACTACCATTACGATAATGAATACCTTGTATCAAATTCTAAATAACTTTCATTCAATTCACGATTTTGTACAAGAAACAGAAACTGCAATCGCATTTAGTAAATTACACATCTTACATCAATAGATTATAAACTCTACAGAACTTCTTACCATTTTAAGAAAGATTGAACAAAACGCACATTTAATCCTTAAAGTAAATTATCATAATTTAGTAAAAATAGAACAAAGTATAGTAATGAAATCGTATTTAGACCACAATAAGTTAGTATTCATATTGGAAGTACCCCTAATATATGAAGACACATACATGTACTATAAAATTATCCCTATACCCATTAACGATAACCATACCAAACATACCATTATCCCAAAATTTCCCTTCCAACTGGTGAATACATCGAAAACATTACCCGTCGAGAAGCCTTGTAATAAAATCGATAAAGAAAGATTCTTATGTGCTGAAATGAACATAGCCCAGCAGAAAGAAGAAACATGTGCAGCTCAATTATTCAACCCACGGCAAAAATATTCTAACTGTATGCAAACTCAATTAGAAATAGAGCCGCTGAAAATAACCCAAATAGCATCAGAATCCTGGATGGTGTACAGTGAAGAAAACATAATCATCACGGAACAATGTGGAGAGTACATAAACAAGCAGCAGATCAAAGGGACTTATATTTTAAGAACAAATATAACATGTACAACGACAATTGGTGACAATATGTTAAGGGGGTCAATCAATGCAGCAGAACTGGACATCAATTTGGCAACCGTCTACATCCCAAAGGTCTTCACACCACTACAGAAGACAACGCATAGGATCAATCTCCAAAATATTGACTTCAGTGATGTGAAAACAATATTAAAAACGGTTCAAGCTCAGACAAAACAGTATAATGACTCAAGTGACATAGGTTTATTTCTATTAATCTTGTTAGTAATAAGCATCCAGATTATTATTAAATATAATATATGTTTCCAAATTTTAAAACGGAATCCTCTGAAGAGTTCGGTGAAATCCTCAGATGATTCCTCTCTTAGGGAGGGAGGAGTTAAGTTGGACAAACCAACTGGAATAAGGTTTGTCAGCAACTTAGAACAGCAGTGTTGTATTAAACACAACACTGCTACCTAAGCATATTTTAGTATATAAATAGTAGTCTAAGACTAGAATTAAGTTAATATTGTAATACTAAGTACATAGCTGTTACTCTGCCCAATTTTATAAAAATAAATTATTTTTAATTAAAATTCGTTAGTCCATCATTTAACTCGCTCTGAAGCGTGAACTTGAATAGATGGCTCGAAGTAGCGTGAAAAGGCCGTAATACTTAATGTTAAGTCAATAATGTTATTTTCCGTCCAGTTTCAGACTTTCTCAGTTTGCACAAAAAAATTACTTTTTAAAATAATATGCTATTTAAAACATCTGTTTTTTAAAATGCCACTTTAAAATATCTGAATTAAAACTAATATGAAACCGACACACTCAAACAACAAGTTAATATTAGAATAGTTTCAGCGTTCCATTCGTATAAAGTTATTTCATTTTGTGTTATACCATTTCATCTAGTTTAATTAAGGTGTGTTCTTATCAAAATAACATACATTCTGATGAAGTACATTTAGTTTGAAACTGGTTAGGGCAATATTTTCGAAAAAGCTGAAAATATTATTTAACAAACATACACACATATACTCACGGCCATAAACCCCAAAAAGAGGTAGCTAGAGCTTTTGAGCTAGAAACTCCTCAGAGACCTTAAAAGTTGATAGGGGACAAGATAGTAGAAATAAAGTATCGTGGGTGATGGGTCTCCAACCGCATCATCAAGCCGGCACTAAACGGCTAAATACTGTTAAAGTTTTTATTTTAACTATTTGATTTACCCCTGCAAAATGAATATAACAAATTTCTTTTTTCCATAAAACATCTGAAGAGAAAGATAAAATGGTCAGTGATGTAAAAGCTATTTAACGTAGCTGTATGCCAGATCTCTGCAAGTAGCACTTCCCACGACTTCTCGTTGCGCGGCGTAGTGGGCGGATCTATTTTGGGTGTTTACGTTGAATATTGAATTACAATGAGAGGTTTTCCTTTTTTTCTTTTTTTCTTCTTCCCTGTTCTCAGGATAGATGGCGCCAGACTTGCTATGTTACTGGTAGGAACGGAACGTCACACCGTTTTTCACACTTGGATGTAATGATATCGTAAAACGGAACGTACATAAAAACGTTCTGATTTGAAAGTCTTAAAATAAATATCAGTTTAAGCCTAGATAGCTTAAAAGTAAATAAACAAAGACGGTGTTTATATTTAACATTCTTTTTGTTGTTTTTACTCGCCAAAAAGTTACTCTATGGTGATGTGACACATGTTTTTAAAGTTGACATTGGCGAAATTATTGTGGCAACACGATTGAGGCCACGAAGAAAAAAAATTAAGTAAGTAACGTACAGATCCACAATCTTTTCTTGGCCGGCGGCGACTACCTACCTACCTAGTCGCCGCCGGCCAAGAAAAGATTGTGGATCTGTAAAGGTAACGTAGTTACATCAACGCCATCTACAGAGCTCTAGGAAATTATGTTGTTTTTTATTTCTCAAAAAGAAAACCCCTCATTTACTGATTAAATCATAATATTTCGCTCCAGCTATTCAAGCTGTTTTGTCAATAATAAATAAATACTAACAATATTGATAAAAATGTACACAAATTGAGTTTCGTACTCCCCAAAAAAGGACAAAGACCTGTAAACTTTGGATAAGTATTTTGCTCAACCAATAAAGTTTAGAGCACACATGTAGAAAGTAATGTTAGAAGAGGACGATCACAGAGGAGATATTGAGATCAAAGAGAGAATGTACTATAAATATCAGGCCACCAAAGGGTGAAGTTTGAAAGAATGTCAGCAAGATATAAATACAATGACAACCGTGATACCTCAGTGGATAGAACACCGCTTGGCGTGTAGACGATGAGGTTCAAATTCCGGGTAGGGCCTACACCAAATTGACGTTTCTAAATTCATATGTGTGGTTAATTAATCCTGGTTGTTAACGGTGAGGAAAAACATCGTAAAGAAACCCAAATTGCTAAGTTGACCAGTGTATTCGTACACAAAACGGCAATAGGCCTGCCCTCTGTCAAGTGAGTACACTCTCCAAGCAAAACGTTGTTACTCTGAACACCAGGTGACAATGTCACGTTATGTACAGAAGTATCAGTACCCTGCCAACCCCTTCAGGGATATACGGCTTGAACGTTTGAGTTTAAGTTTGACTTATAAAAATTAAATTAGAACAATAGATAAGCTGACATTTCAACTTATTTAATGTATTACATCAGCTCATTTCAAGCAGTTTAAACACCTTAACTTAATATAGCAAATGGGTTGTACTAAGCGGATTTAAACTCCTCGAAGACATTATTATGTATTCAGAACTCAGACTATGTTAGAAAATGTAGATAGAAGCCTGATTTCTTGATTAGAGGTACGCCATGTGAGACTGCTCACAATGAAATGTACCTAAACTATATATTTAATGCTTTATAATATAGTAAACAAAAATAATATCGAAGACTAGGCAAAAATCATTCATTTTGATCGAAAGAATTTCGCCCTCAGCGACATTCGAACCCGCGACGTTTGGTCTCAAAAGCTAGTCACCTAATCACAAAGCCGCAGACATCATCAATGTATAATTATTTAGCGTAGTTCCCCCCACAAATAATAATAAAGTTCGCTTTATGAAAGTATTTCAGGATTTTAGGCCAAATTTTCTTATAGTCTGAGACTCAAACTACAGTTATGCATAATTGATTCAAACTAAAACCACGTTCTGATCCGTTTTATGTCCATTAATTTAATTCCAAATGCTGCAAAAGGCTAACTTTGTCGCTAATTATTTAGTTGCTCAGCATAGCTAGTACGAGCAACATTTTAACTAGATATCGTGTGGTATAAAACAGCCATCTCTTTCGCGCTTACATAGTGTCGTATACTGTAAGTTCATTCTAACAGATATAGTGACGATAAAATGGCCTGCTATTCCCAGTAGTCTTACCGGATAGTCTTACCAGTAGAACTAATGGGAACTTTTTTCCCAATAGTCTTACCGAAAGTAAGACTTTGTCTATGTCATATTTTTCCCATTAGTCTTACTCACCATATTTTTTCAGAACATAGGTCTCGGAACTATTAGACATAGACAGGACCTTATTATATACACTTGATGGTAATATTCAGTTTTGCTGATTTATTTATATGAAATGTCTTTTTAGACACGCTATTGTCTATACATTTGGATAAATGAGATAAAGTTTTTTTTTTTAATAATAACAAAATATAGTTACATTAAACTTTCAATTTAAGTACTAGGAGCACATAAGTTACAAATTGTGTTGTCTTATAAACGCCCTTTAATGCAAAATTGCCTCCAAATATATATACATACATACTTATACTCACGGCTATAAATCCCTAGGAGGGGTAGCCAGAGCTAAGGAATAAAAAAATCCTCAGCCACTTTTGGAAGTTGCGTGGGGAAAAAGATGTTAACATAAAGGTTGTTGGTGATGGGCCCTAAAATCCTTTATAAATCCCAATACCGTTAGTCGCCTTTTACGTACACCCACCGGAAGAAATGGGATAGTGCTATTCTAAGCCGACACTATACATCAATCTCAAATACCGTACAAAAATGTTTCCACTGTTTAATTATCGCACCTATTTTTGTGTCTGTCTGTCTGTCTCTTATGTTCGGCGGTCAGCGCCTTTTTAATGAATCACGTTAGTGGGTTTGCGTAGTCCTCCCAAAAGGTATACCGAGGACTTGGTCAAGGCCGCGGGAAGCCGATGGACGAGGGCAGCACATACCAAGTCGTTGTGGAGATCTTTGGGGGAACCCTATGGCCCCCTGTGGGTGTCTCTTGGCTGATGATAATATAATGTTAAAGTCATTATTTTTTTGTAGAATCTCCAACAGATATTTTTGTATAAAAACAGTTAGCTTTTTTATTTATGCTGCTTTTATAATTATGAAATCCTGGTACTTTACTTTGTTAAAGTTATTTAACATCTTGAGGACTGCGTTGTGGCCGAAAATATATTGCAAGAACAAACGGATTCCCATATATATCGAAATTATTTACTTCATGGGAAATACAACTCGATAAAATATTATGGAGCAGGGAATCAGCCAATTTAGTCTATCTAATCTTATTAAAAATTTTAATCATACATACATTGAAGTCACTAAGGAGGTATGTCTATAATCTTATTCAGTCTATATACTAGGTTGGCATGGGACCGTCGGATACCAATAAAAGGAGCGAAGCGAGCAATTGCCTGATTCTCAGATATTACTTATCGTTGAACGGTTTATTCTACAAATATCTCAACACGCGTTTCTATGCAATTTGTTATGATTCTTTGAATATACTTGTTGGTTTACCTAAACGCGTGATTGATTCTACACAAAACTGCAATATAGTTACAGTCCTGATTTTGGAACACTTAAATTGTTTACAATTTTCATTGTTTAAAAAAACATAACATAAAACATAACATAAACGTTCACGCCGAATATCCCCGAAGGGGTTGGCAGAGGTACTAATACTTCTGATCATCACGTGACTTTGTCACCTGGTGTTCAGAGTACCCACGTTTAGCATGGACAGTGTAATCACGTGATTGGGGGCAGGCCTATCGTCGTTTTGTACGAATACACTGTCACAGGACATGAAAAAACATATCTAAATAGCTAAATACCTATTTTCTTTGAAAAAAAATAATGTTAAAAAAATTTTGGGAAAAATGTTCTAGAACTCGAGTATTAGCGTTCAAAATTTCGAAAAATTACCAACTGTCGGAGCGCAAGCGGACGTGACTTTGGGACGATCGAATATGAAAAAACTAGATGAAAACCCAGCTTCGCTCGGGTGAAATTTGGCATACAATACACATCTAGGTACAAAATATAGGTAGATCGCCGTGTAGTGTCGGTTTAGAATAGCACTACCCCGTTTCTACCGATGGGTGTACGTAAGAGGCGACTAACGGTATTGGGGCTTTCAAGGGATTTTTGGGCGATGCGTTTAAAGATCCCCACTCAATTTTCCAAAAGTGGCTGAGGAATTTCTAAATCCTTAGCTCTGGCTACCCCTTTTAGGGATTTAAAGCATTGAGTATAAGTAAGTAAGTAAGTAAGTATACTTTTGTAGTCATCTGTTCTCAAGGAATATTAAAGGTAAGCAAGGCATAGATTCGTCTAGATTCGTTCATTGATTTTATCTATTAATTATTATTATATATACTCTTTTCTTCAGTCAGCACAAACTGCTTAGATAGACGGCAACAGTCTAGGATACCCCATGGTAGCTCTTACTGTGCGCGGCCTAAGGGGGCCTATCGAACAATAAGGGGTATCCTAGCGTATGGCTGAATACCGACATACATACTAAATTTGGCATCGTTACGAAGAGCCTTTCGTCTGCTGCATCAACTTGCCAGAATTGTGACAATATTTGCCAAATGCAAGGAGAAACAACAAACAAATACACAACCAATGAAATATTTTATGAAATACTTCGACTACTTCAATACGATTTTCGGCATAATGAGTACAATCAGAACAAATTAATACAAATAGAGACGCAGAAACTGTCATTACTGACTGGACTAGATATAAGTCATGAATTCGAACAAACGTGTTCTAAGTTCCTGCTTGCGTAATTGCTAGGCTTATTGTAGTTTGGAAGTCTGCACTACAATTTGGTGATGCACTACAGCGGATACAAAAGTGGCAAAAACAATATTATCGAGAAACGTCAAAGACTGAAGTATATAGTATCTATAATAATAATTTCGTTAAGGAGTATGGAAGACTCAATCGAAACCTCCTTGTCCTTTGCGAAACGATTGAAAAACATTATGAAACGGAACGTTTCTGTCATCGGGTGACAGTCAATATGGCGACTAAGATTTGTTCGTCAGCAATCAGCATCATTAAAATTTAGCAAAATACTCGACAATCCGAATTTTGCGGATAGATGTTGTCGACTCAAAATCATTATTTTTTTATGTTTTATTATTCAGGTAAGGTTTTGATCGAATCTACCGTACCCCGTGACGAAATTATTAATATAGATTCTATTTTCACGCGCTGGCATTGTTTACGTAATTTTTCCATATACTAACATTATAACTTTTTAATGGTGATTATTCCTCCGATTTTTATCAAAATTGACATAAACCATCTAGACATAGTCCTTGACAACCATGCAAAATTTAAGGGTTCTGAGTTGAGCCGTTTGGGAGGAGTACGATCACAACGAAATGCAAAAGTCGGGGGTAAATGGAGCTTCGCTCCAAAAAGTTGGAATATTTAGATGTACCAAAGAGTTTTGATTGGTTGGTAAGACTACTGGGATTTTTTTTCCCAGTAGTCTTTCTAGTAAGTCTATTGGGGCAAAAAATCACAATAGTCCTAGTGGTAAGACTATCGAGTAAGACTACTGGGAATAGCCGAAAATGGCGCTCATGCTAGGCCTCTAGAATGGCAACATTTTCATGTAGTTAAACAAAGCTGGGAAGGTTTGTTGGCTAATATTTGAGTTTGAAGATATTTCATCAATGTCTCTTAATTGAAAATTGTTTAACGATCAATTTACTTTGAGGTTGCTTTCCGGTCTTGAAGGCTGTGTAATGAAAGAGAAACACATTTTATATGACGAAACGAAATTAATTTAAATAGTTTTGTTTGTCTACTAGCGACTGGGCTAGCTCTATTAGTTTTATGGGATACTTTTTAGTATTTTATATGTTAAAGGTGTAAGGTGTGTACTACTGATAGTTTAAAAAACGGGTTTAGTAAATTCAAAAATGACTTTACTTAACCCGGAATCAAAATTAATGAGCACTTCAAATTAAATGTTTAAAAAATATACAATTGCTCATAGCTATATCTATAAATTTTCAAACCATAACTTTTCATTTTTGATAACCCCTAGATCCATAATGCATTAGAACAGTAGAAAATAGGTTTATTACCAAAAGTACGGTTGTATAAATGAGTGTAACTATTAGCAAAATTCAAGCATTTTCTTTTATACATTCTATCCATAGTAATTATCGATCTCAATAAAAAACATTTAAAACTTCTATATTCATTTATAAGGAGTTAGAAAACAATGTGTAATTTAACGCTTCTATTTACAAAAACATCGACACGTAAATTTTCTTGTTAGATATCTGTTTTCTACTGACCTCGGAGGACACATTTGGATCAAATAGAACATGTGCTCAAAAAGGCAGGTGTCCGCAGTATGAAGAATAAAAGAGCATGTATGAAAAGATTGATGGATGTAAACGAAGCCAGAGAGGTTTGCCAGGATCGTACAAAGTGGCGATCGATAGTCTCTGCCTACCCCAATGGGAACTAACGGCGTGAGAATATGTATGTATATGTATGTATGTATATCTGTTTTCCGTTTCAGTATCCATTCAGTATCGCCGCTTAACTTACAAAAGTCGCTAAAGTATACGGAAGCGTAAGAATTCCGAAAGTATTATGATTACAAAGCTCCGGCTACCCTTAGGATTTATAATCGTGAGTGTGTTTTTAATAAATCTGCAACGTAGACTATAGTTCTGAAGTAATTCAAAAACTACAATTGTCAATTTCGTAAAAACCACTTCACAGGAGTGCGGAGTCTTTAATCACGATGACCCCTGCCGGAAAGTTAGCAAGCACCAAATATATTAATTTAAAGCAAATACTAACACTTATAATAATATGTTGTTACATGTTGAAGGGGTAGCCAGAGCCAGGGAATAAAAATTCCTCAGCCACTTTTGGAAAGTTGCGTGGGGAAAAGATGGTGAAATAAAGGTTGTTGGTGATGGGTCTTCAACCGCGTCGCCCAAAAATTCTTTTATAAGCCCCAATACCGTTAGTCGCCTTTTACGTACAACCACCAGAAGAAATGGGGTAGAGCTAATCTAAGCCGGCACTACACAGCATCAGTATCATCAGCAGCAGCTGATGTTACGTGCATACATACATGTAATCACGCCATACTCTCGGCTATAAATCCCTAGGAGGGGTAGCCAGAGCTAAGGAATTAGAAATTTCTTAGTCACTTTCGGAAAGTTGAGAGGGGAAAAGATGGTATAATTATGGTTGTTGGTGATGGGTCTCCAACTGCATCGCCCAATAATCCCTTAAAAAGACCCAATACCGTTAGGCGCCTCTTACGTACACCCACCGAAAGAAATGGGTAGTGCTATTCTAAGCCGACACTTCACAGCACTAATGTTGTATTATGAAAATGGAGGATATTTTTTCATTTATTACCTTCTAGGTACGCCTTTAGGCTTTTCGAGTTCTGTTTCTAACTGTAACCTGTTTTTATATAAATGGCGGCGTAATGCGCGAATTGTTATGATGGGCATAACCTTCCCTCTAAAAAATCAACTTTGGGGATTGAACCAACTTGGATTGGATTGGATTCGAAAAACCAACTGATGGGTCAAATCTATCTTTCGATACAACAAACAACTTCACGACAGTAACGGAAGAAGGATATACGCAGAAAGCCCAAAAATTCTAGGTGAAAAAATAAAATGATGTATGAAATAAGACATTGTGACATTGTACCACTGTCCAGTGATGTTCAGAAGTATTAGTATCCACCCCTTCGGAGATATACGGCGTGAACGATTGGGTATAGAAAACTATATTTACTTTATCGAAACACACGTTTTTTTTTTATTTCGCATTGAAAAATGATTTGTCCTGATAACACAATTAATTATTTTGTATAATAAGATGGGCAATAAGAGCCACGCAATGGACTCCCGGTGTAAAGAGAAAGCGTGGCCGACCAAGGAAAAGATGGAGTGACGAGTTGGGTCTCTGGGATAAGAAGTGGTGGGAGACCGCTCAAAACCGCCTGGAGTGGAAAAAGGGGAGAGAGGCCTTTGCCCAGCAGTGGGACATAAATGGCTAAAAATAATAAATAATAATAATCATAAGATGTTTTTTTTTTTGAATTATAAGAACTAATAAATTACAAAAACATTTCCTAAATACATTTCGGTTAGGTGTTTTGATATCATGAAACGAATTCTAAATTGAAATACTGCTCATTCGGAACGCAAAATCTATTTTGTCGGAAATTATTTTATTCAGAGTTTTTTTCAGTATTTATTCAGTAGAAATGAGTTTACACAAATCCGGGAAACCGGTACCCCTTTACTACGCCTTCACTTCTGATTGCCTATTCAATGTTGGCATTTAAGCTTTTCTAATTTGTTTACTTTTCGTGCTAATAAATTGTAAGTCCTTCAAACAAGTTTTATTTAGTTTGAAGTGAATTTAATATCAAAATACTAAAAGATAGATTTTTAATATCTGAATTCAACATATAATATTACTACCAATTCACATTTTTACCAATATAAGGTCGACCAATAAACAATAAAGAAGATAATTAAGAATATTTTTTTTTGTCTTATTTCTAAAAAAGGTAATCTTTTTGGTTATAATCATAAAATAACTTTCTAGAATACCATCTTATGTGAAAATTCCTTATTCAAACTGAGTTTTAAAATCAAGAAGGCCTTCAAAATTTAGAGCAACGAATTGAGTCATAAAAATAATGAAGCTAAATTTCTAGGCCTCTTTTTTGCCAACGTAGGCTTTCAGGGTGATTCGTTTAAACTTTGAGCTAATGAATAATTGGATTCGGCGCTAAATTAAGAAAGTAATTTTTACAAGAACCGTTATTAATCAGGTCCAGGCTTGTGTTTAGGAATTAAAAGTTTTCTTTGAAAATTCGCTCAATTTGGTTGGATTTAACAGATTGATTATGCTGGTATTAACTTAATTATACTCACGCCCATTATTGTCATTGGGGTAGGCAGACACTATCGATCGCCACTAAGTACGATCTTGACAAACCTCTTTTGCTTCCTTTTCATTCAATATTCTTCTCATACATGCTCTTTTATTCTTCTTAATTCGGACCCGCGCTAGTATTAAGCGGTATTTTATTAAGTAATTATTTTGTTTAATTAGACTTTGTTGTGCATGAAACCTCATGTGGGGATTATTTTACTAAACACCACTAGGGAAACACCACGGGTTAATAAGCAAGGGAAGACAATTTAACAACAGTGGGATACTCGGCACTATAGCTCAGTTGGCAGAGCGGCCGGGGCGTAGAGCGTGATGTCGCGGGTTGAAGTCTTGCTGGTGTTTCTTTCCTTGAAAGATTAGAAATTATTTTGCTTTTTTATATTGCTGGATACGTTATCTGACACATTACTTTAAGTGAAGACTATAGAAAGGGTGGATAACATTAAATTGGTGAGGAATCTATAACGCCAATGTGGAAGATAATGTTAGTAAAAAACGACCTCGGAGGACTCATTTAGACCAAATAGAGAGCGTGCTCAAAAAGGCACGGTCGTGTTAGCTTTAATCAATATATTTAAGTGCCTCTTATGTTGACGACATTTTTTTACTGTTGCCAATACCAAAGTAGGAACAGATTGTTGGAGCCATCCTTGAATTTAAACTTAGTACACCTTATACATGCTCCTTGCCAAAATAAATAAAATATGAATACTGTTGTATATTTACAATGAAACAGCAATACCTTGATTCTGCAGTTCCGCATCCCTTGGTGCCCTACAAATTGGAAATCTTGCTTTATTCCACAAAGTGCTATTTGCATTGCGAATGCGGATCCACTTTGACTGGAATAATCAATTTTATTTTCCTTTTGCGTATTATTTTCGAAAGATTTTGACAATTTTAAAATAAATTTGAAGAAGAAAAGAAAAACCTTTATTCTACAATCTTTTCTCCATTCCACTTCGAAATGTGGCTGAATAATTTCGTATTCTGAAGCTCTGGCTGCTCTTTATGGGGATTTATAGTCATTATTGTATGTATGTACATGTACATATACATACATATATCTTATATATATATATATATATATATCTTCGTTCTGTATATATATTTATATACAGAACGAAGATGTTATTAAGAAAAGATTTTTAATATTATAGTTAGTTTAAGTTTCATTCGGGAGGTTTCTGGTTCGATTCTCGAAAGGGGGGAAATGTCCTTTTCAATTTGTAAAATTTAGCCCAATTTGGATATAAATATTTTATTACGGGCTTAAATCATAATCACCTTAATAAATTGATTCCATATTTAGAAGCCCACGTCAAGCCGTCAGTTCCAGCTGTAATCGCGATTGTAGTCTGCCAGCTTGCAGTATCGTGGACAATGACCATTGACAGAGGGCAGGCCTATTGCCGTTTTGTACGAATACACTGGCCAACTTAGCAATTTGGGTTTCTTTACTATGTTTTTCCTCACCGTTAACAACCAGGATTAATTAACCACACATATGACTTTAGAAAAGTCAATTTGGTGTAGACCCTACCCGGAATTTGAACCTCATCGTTTACACGCCAAGCGGTGTTCTACCCACTGACGTATCACGGTTGCCATTATATTTATATCTTGCTGATACTCTTTCAAACTTCACCCTTTGGTGGCCTGATATTTATAGTACATTCTAAAAGAAAAGAAAAGAAAATATTTATTCGTTGCATACAAATTTAAAACACTTAAACACAAAAACAAACAACAATCACAGTAAATCCAGATAAAAATTAAAAAGTCTTGCAACGAAAGGGTTGCTAACTCAGCGTATTGTTGTGTGTGTAACCTCATAACACTGATTTTCAGTTAGCACCTGACAATAAAATTACATACGGTCTCATTCATAATACATAAACCCAAAAACAAAATACTAATATAATTATCATAATAAACAGGAATTAATAAAATATAAGCATATAATTAGTCAAAATAAAGCATATTATATAATAAAGATATAAATAAAGATATAAATAAACCATTGACGAGACTGTATTCGCTATACCTAATCAGCTTAGGGGATAGGCGGTATTTAAGGTATAGGCAGTATTTGAGGGATAGGTGGTACTTAAGGCATAGGCGGTATTTAAGGGAAAGGCGGTACTTTAGGGATATGCAGTACTTGAATTAAGGATCCACAGCTGGAGTATTAAAACAAGGATTTTGTTGGACAAGCAGAAAACTTTTAAGCTTACGCTTAAAAGCGTTTCTACTGGCGGTATTACGGACTGGGGGTGGGATATCATTCCAGCACTTGGACGCTGCAAACCTAAAACTGCCCCGAAACGCTGCAGAACGATGCATCGGCTGAATCGCCCTGACTTTAAACTGGTAGCCACTTTTTGACCATTGCAGTTTTTTATACAAGTAGTCAGGCATCTCGTGCCAAACCACACCGATAAGCAAAGTAGCGAGATGTAGTTGCCCACGTGCCTGCATTTTCAATAGCTTAGCATCGTCCAGGTACGGAGTGATATGGGAACGGGGTGGGACGCGGAAACAAAAACGTGCACATGCGTTTTGTACACGTTGAATTAATTTCTTTGAACGACCAAGAATGCAGCTACCATAAACAACATCACAGTAATTCAACTTTGACAGTATCAACGATTCGCATAGTTGGACACGCAAATCCTCACTAAGATAATCGCGGATACTGTATAGGACCTTAAGGCGATAGAAACACTTGCTAACCACAGAAATAACATGGTTCTCGAACCGAAGTTCCCCATCCATAAGGAGGCCAAGATTTTTTGCTTCTACCACCTTTTCTATGGGCTGTTTATTCTGCTGTTATTCTCTATTTGATCTCAATACCTCCTTTGTGATCGTCCTCTTCTAACATTACTTTCTGCATGTGTGCTCTAAACTTTATTGGTTGAGCAAAATACTTATCCAAAGTTTACAGGGCTTTGTCCTTTTTTGGGAAGTACGAAACTCAATTTGTGTACCTTTTTATCAATATTGTTATTATTTATTTATTATTGACAAAATAGCTTGGATAAATGGAGCGAAATATCATGATCTAATCAGTTAATTGTAATTCAATATTCAACGTAAGCACCTTAATTAGACCCGCCCACTACGACATTCTCTCTGGTCGCCTTGATTCTCCATTTTTGTTGTCCCAACTGTCATTCTGTACTCCACAGCGCCCGCCGTACTCGGCACACTTCTGAAAGGCTCTTTCCTATAGCCTCTAATCATACTAATTATGCAAAGAATTCTACAATGGTTCGCCTGGCCAATCAATTTAATAACCTCTTTAGTGAAACTGATCCTTTGGCTTCTTCAAAAGCCAAGTTCCGTTTCGACGTTATTAAGACGTTAGATAATAAATAGAGGGAATAAGTGAATCACACATACACACACACACACACACACATATATTTATATACCATATATAACACAAATCAATCATTCTACACATTTTATGTTACAACTTTTCTTACGTATCTGTATGTACTACTGTTTTTTGTATCTTCTGTGGATGTCTGTTATTGGCTTTTTCTTTGTATTTATCTAATTGTAACTTATATGTTTATGTGCTGTTGATGTCCCTAATAAAATAAAAATAAAAAAAAATAAGTACCAGCCTTACCAACAAACATATTTTAGCACCATTTCAATCCATATCCGAAATTCTATTCAGTCGTTGTTTTCGGAATTGTACGCTTCAACGCGTTCAGCTAAGTATTACGCGTCGGAGAATTTCTTTCATAACAAGTCTTAAAACGAAGTTTACTGATTAACCCCAGTCTTTTAAGTCAACAGAAGTTAATTAGGTTAATTGGAATGGGAAATCGAGTGTTTAATTGCAATTACAAAATAATTTGAAGTCGTGTATCCAAATTAGCGCATTACTTTAATGATATATAATAGGTAAGAACAGGATAACTTTCCTTAATCCTTGTTTAGGTAGTGGCCAAATGGGTGCAACGATAATTATGATTCTCGACCCTACTTACCTCCAAAGTGCTGTGTAGTGTCGGTTTAGAATAGCACTACCCTATTTCTTCCGGTGGGTGTACGTAAGAGGCGACTAACGGTATAGGGCTATTAAGGGATTTTTGGGCGATGCGGTTGGAGACCCATCACCAACAACCTTTGTTTTTACTATCTTTTCCTCACTCAAATTTCCAAAAATGGCTGAGGAATTTCTAATTCTTTAGCTCTGGCTACCCCTTTCTGGGATTTATAGCCGTGAGTATATGTATGTATGTATGTATGTACTTACCTCCAAGTAGAGGTAAAAGACAATGACTCTTTGATCATACTTCGGTATTATAGTAAGTTAAAAAGTTAAACAAAATTTACTATTATTATTTAACCACATACTCTATTGATTTATTGTGTATGTCACTATACTATTAAGGTTGATAATGGAACATCAATTTCCAAAACACTTGGAACCAAGGATTTGATTGATAAAAATGTCTTTGGTTAAGTACAGATTTATTTCTACTCAAACACAGTTTTACAACAATTAACAAACTGAGATTACCGTTTGCATGTTTTTGCATTAAAAGGAAGCATTTATATCAAATGCGATATGACAGTATAATTTTAACAAAATAAATTAAAAACAATCGGTTACATTATGGTTTAACAAAACATGTAGGTACAGGCTATAGAAATAGCGTGAGGCGTGTAAGAGCCAATATGTCACGTGAAAAGTGATAATCTGCCAAATTTGGATAAATAATGTGTCACTATCTCACTTATCACGTGACAAACTCGCTCTCCCCCGTACGACACTTGCCTGTATCATGAAATAAATGCTGTTATTGTGAGTTTCAATTATAAATGTATTAATTTCATAAGAGATAAATTTTGCAAAAATTGCAGTATTAAAATATTGCACCATAGGTAATTCATAAGGAGATGGTAATTTGACATCCACAAACAATATAACATGCAGCCATATTTCGTTTCAATATTTAATGTACCTTACATAGGAATACTTTTATTTTTTATCTTTACATAGATATGTTGAACTTTTTTAAGTCTTTAAGGGAAAGGCAAATTTTTCGAGGTAGACATAATACAAAATATCTAGGGTATTTTATTTACTCTAAAATTTACTTCACTATTAATTTCTTTATTAACAATTTCAATTAATTGGCTTTACATTTTTTATACATTCAGAGTTTAAATACCTTTATATTTGTTATGAATACACCAGTAAATAACAAAACAACAATTGTAGTTTTAAGACTCAATGACTAATTAATACTGCAAAATTATACATATTTTTTAAAAGTTAGGTAATAAACATAATATATAACATAAACGTTCACGCCGAATATCCCCGAGGGGGTTGGCAGAGGTACTAATACTTCTGAACATCACATGACTTTGTCACCTGGTGTTCAGAGTACCCACGTTTTGCATGGACAGTGTACTCACGTGATAGGGGGCAGGCCTATCGCCGTTTCGTTAAAGTTAGGTGTTTTACCAAAAAGTATTATTGCACCTTAAATTTGTCGATTTTTGCTCGACATTGTTAAATAAAACACACATAATATCAGGTTTATTCTTGAAATATAAATAATTAAATTAAAATGATCATTGAAGGAAATTTCTATACATGTAATTTCCACGTTCATATAAATAATGATGTAGAACCCGTAACGCGTGGGCTGACTCGCACTTGGCCAGCTTTTTTATTATATAATAAAATTGGTTTACATTGTCAACTTTTTCATTAATTTTAAAGAGAAAGAGAGTATATTTGTGTCCTTGAATTCATAAGTTTTTATAATTGCTGTGATATTAAAATTCATACCTAAATATTTATTTCGTTGGTTAATGAAGGTATCAACTAGTCTCGTTAAAATTATTTATGTGTATATTATTATTATAAAATTAAAACTTTTTTTACTAAACTAAACTTTAGAAAGAGGGTAAATTGAGTGTAAAATAGGCACTGTTTATTTAATTAAACTGTGTTTGCTGAGTGTTATAAATATCTGTTTTGTAGCAACAAAACTGAATATTGCGATAAAATTTAAGATTTGTACACTGTGGTGTGTGGTATACACTGTAGTGAATTTCACTCGAATACTTAATTGAACAATACTACGAAACTATCATATCTTTTAAACTTATCTGTGGTTTGTTTGACGGATTGAATGATTGAATTTTTGAGTTAACATTTGTATGAAATCAAATTTTATTATTGCTCCTCAATAAATTTATTGTAAACATTAATTTATAATCGTACAAATATAAGTCTTATGAAATTCAATTCCAATAAAACGGCCTAACAATATTTTATAATTACAGTACTCTTCACCTGAAAATAAAATTAAATTTACGAATTATGAAACGAAATACAATGGAATAGTCAGTAAATTTAAACTCATAAGTTTAAAAAATGGTAGTTATTCAGTTTATTTTGGAGAATAAACTTCTTCACTTTTTTTATATCAATTTAACAATCAGATCCGCTAACAATAAAAATTATTCACAACAGCTTTATAAGAAATTCTAAAATAATAATTTTCACCCTTATTTGTTCTTGAACTATAATAACAACTAAACTACAACTACTTTTATTTCTTACTTGTGCTCCAAACTTGTACAAAGAAACTCACATACATTAGCTGTAGAAATCCTTTTGTTACGTTAATGTATGAATAATTAAAATTATAATAAGGTCACATAATAACAAAACAAGAATTTAGTTCCACAAGTTAATTAGCCGCTATATTAAGTAAAGCTGGGATAAAATAAGCACTGACTCCGTAGCAACGAAGATTAAATAGACAAAAGTTTGGTAGACCTACATAAAATTATAATTAAAAGTTCTTTTATTGTAATTAAAAATACAAAAATGTTTGTTCGAATTAAAAAGTATATTACTATTGTTCGCGCCAGACATGTACTCGCGGCTTTGGCATATTCTATTTAGTCTGCGATTGACAGATCGATTGACAGTTAGATAGAAAAAAAAATGCTCTTGACTTGACCTCTGAATTGAATTGTTGTATTGTAAAATTGTAATTGAATTGTATAAATTTTTGAGTATTGTGATACTAATAGAAGCAGCATATTTTGATTGTTTATATTTTGAATCGGTGGAATCGTGGACCATATAAAAGTGATATCGTCCGTGAAAGTGAACCTTGATACCATTGGGTGCGGTGACCGGTGCACGCGTTTGAATCAGGAATACGTAGAATACGAAAGAAAGCAGAGAAAGGATTCTCTAGAAACGATATCCCTTGGCCAGGGAATCGTATTGTTGATCAAAGATTGAATGCATTCAGATCTCAACAAATTATTGAAGAACAAACACCACTTGGAATAACAAAGGACGGAGCATCACAACAGGATACCATAAGGCCGAAGATTTGTTTTTATTTATAAAGTAATTCTATTGTGTAAATAAAAAACGCTTCAAGATGACAAACGTTTTTCGCTGCACTCTTGCAGATGAAATTTGTGAGGAAAGCGTCGATGCATATATTAGGCAACATCCGGAATATTTGACTCGCAAAATTGACGATCAGTGTGATGAGCTTGCCGACCAAAATATGGAAGAAATAACCTCTTGAACAAATTGGGAGATCAAACAGCAAGGACGGAGCAACTCACCAGGACAGCACAAGTGGGTTTTGCCGCTCGGCAGCATATTTTGATTGTTTATATTTTGAATCGGTGGAATCGTGGACCATATAAAAGTGATATCGTCCGTGAAAGTGAACCTTGATACCATTGGGTGCGGTCACCGGTGCACGCGTTTGAATCAGGAATACGTAGAATACGAAAGAAAGCAGAGAAAGGATTCTCTAGAAACGATATCCCTTGGCCAGGGAATCGTATTGTTGATCAAAGGTTGAATGCATTCAGATCCCAGGATACCACAAGGCCGAAGTTTTTTTTTGTTTATAAAGTAATTCTATTGTGTAAATAAAAAACGCTTCAAGATGACGAACGGTTTTCGCTGCACTCTTGCAGATGAAATTTGTGAGGAACGCGTCGATGCATATATTAGGCAACATCCGGAATATTTGACTCGCAAAATTGAGGATCAGTGTGATGGGCTTGCCGACCAAAATATGGAAGAAATAACCTCTTGAACAAATTGCGAGATCAAACAGCAAGGACGGAGCAACTAACCAGGACAGCACAAGTGGGTTTTGCCGCTCGGCAGCATATTTTGATTGTTTATATTTTGAATCGGTGGAATCGTGGACCATATAAAAGTGATATCGTTCGTGAAAGTGAACCTTGATACCATTGGGTGCGGTCACCGGTGCACGCGTTTGAATCAGGAATACGTAGAATACGAAAGAAAACAGAGAAAGGATTCTCTAGAAACGATATCCCTTGGCCAGGGAATCGTATTGTTGATCAAAGGTTGAATGCATTCAGATCCCAGGATACCACAAGGCCGAAGATTTTTTTTTATTTATAAAGTAATTCTATTGTGTAAAAAAAAACGCTTCAAGATGACGAACGTTTTTCGCTGCACTTTTGCAGATGAAATTTGTGAGGAAAGCGTCGATGCATATATTAGGCAACATCCGGAATATTTGACTCGCAAAATTGACGATCAGTGTGATGAGCTTGCCGACCAAAATATGGAAGAAATTACCTCTTCAACAAATTGGGAGATCAAACAGCAAGGACGGAGCAACTCACCAGGACAGCACAAGTGGGTTTTGCCGCTCGGCAGCATATTTTGATTGTTTATATTGTGAATCGGTGGAATCGTGGACCATATAAAAGTGATATCGTTCGTGAAAGTGAACCTTGATACCATTGGGTGCGGTCACCGGTGCACGCGTTTGAATCAGGAATACGTAGAATACGAAAGAAAGGATTCTCTAGAAACGATATCCCTTAGCCAGGGAATCGTATTGTTGATCAAAGGTTGAATGCATTCAGATCCCAGGATACCACAAGGCCGAAGATTTGTTTTTATTTATAAAGTAATTCTATTGTGTAAATAAAAAACGCTTCAAGATGACGAACGTTTTTCGTTGCACTCTTGCAGATGAAATTCGTGAGGAAAGCGTCGGTGCATATATTAGGCAACATCCGGAATATTTGACTCGCAAAATTGAGGATCAGTGTGATGAGCTTGCCGACCAAAATATGGAAGAAATAACCTCTTGAACAAATTGGGAGATCAAACAGCAAGGACGGAGCAACTCACCAGGACAGCACAAGTAGGTTTTGCCGCTCGGCAGCATATTTTGATTGTTTATATTGTGAATCGGTGGAATCGTGGACCATATAAAAGTGATATCGTTCGTGAAAGTGAACCTTGATACCATTGGGTGCGGTCACCGGTGCACGCGTTTGAATCAGGAATACGTGGAATACGAAAGAAAGCAGAGAAAGGATTCGCTCGAAACGATATCCGATATCGATATTCGATATTCGATTCGATATTCAATACAGAAGTTCTCCCTCATATTTCACATTTCATTATTTTTTTTAATTGCTTATTTTAAATATGTATATAATGTTCATTCGTTTGATTTATACCCTTTAAAAATATAGTAAAACTGTTCATATTTGCTAGCTGTTATGTCGTCGTCTTCCTATGGCACCCCACTGGTGCACAGGGCCTGCACAAGTTCCCGCCACGCCTTCCTGTCTGCTGCGACTTCTCTGGCCGCACTCCAACTCAGTCCCGCCGCTCGCAGCTCGCTCTCCACGCTCCGGCGCCAAGTGTGTACGGGACGGCCGCGGGCTCGCTTGCCGTCCGGTGGTTTCCACTCGAATGCGATGCTGGCGTTTGTGGTCCCTCTTCGAAATGTGTGCCCCATCCACCTCCATTTTCTCAGTGCGATGTCAGTCACAACTGGAGTCTGCTGGCATTGGTTCCACAGGTCCACGTTCCGGATTGTCATTGGCCAGTAAATGCGGAGGATTGACCTCAGGGACTTGTTGACGAAGACTTGGAGCTTAGCTGTTATGCTTTTGTTATAAATTAGATACGAATATTTAAATTGCTTATACAATTTGTTTTCACACATATTTTATGTGTGCTAGTTATAAGTTAGATTTAAGTTTTTTTTTAGTATATAGTAGGTCGAAACTGAAAATCGAAGCTATCAACTTGCTGTGGATAGACCGAGCTCCAAACCTTTTTGTCTTATGTAAATATTCATTGTCGTCATTTCATGTCATGTGTGTAAAAGAGACAAATAAATGCTTTTATAATTATTATTATTATATCCCTTGGCCAGGGAATCGTATTGTTGATCAAAGATTGAATGCACTCAGATTTCAACAAATTATTGAAGAACAAACACCACTTGGAATAACAAAGGACGGAGCATCACCACAGGATATCACAAGGCCGAAGATTTGTTTTTATTTATAAAGTAATTCTATTGAGTAAATAAAAAACGCTTCAAGATGACGAACGTTTTTCGCTGCACTTTTGCAGTTGAAATTCGCGAAGAAAGCATCGATGCATATATAAGACAACATCCGGAATATTTGACTCGCAAAATTGAGGATCAGTGTGATGAGCTTGCCGACAAAAATATGGAGGAAATAACCTCTTGAACAAATTGGGAGATCAAACAGCAAGGACGGAGCAACCCACCAGGACAGCACAAGTGGGTTTTGCCGCTCGGCAGCATATTTTGATTGTTTATATTTTGAATCGGTGGAATCGTGGACCATATAAAAGTGATATCGTCCGTGAAAGTGAACCTTGATACCATTGGGTGCGGTGACCGGTGCACGCGTTTGAATCAGGAATACGTAGAATACGAAAGAAAGCAGAGAAAGGATTCTCTAGAAACGATATCCCTTGGCCAGGGAATCGTATTGTTGATCAAAGGTTGAATGCATTCAGATCCCAGGATACCACAAGGCCGAAGTTTTTTTTTTTTTATTTATGAAGTTATTCTATTGTGTAAATAAAAAACGCTTCAAGATGACGAACGTTTTTCGCTGCACTCTTGCAGATGAAATTTGTGAGGAAAGCGTCGATGCATATATTAGGCAACATCCGGAATATTTGACTCGCAAAATTGAGGATCAGTGTGATGAGCTTGCCGACAAAAATATGGAGGAAATAACCTCTTGAACAAATTGGGAGATCAAACAGCAAGGACGGAGCAACCCACCAGGACAGCACAAGTGGGTTTTGCCGCTCGGCAGCATATTTTGATTGTTTATATTTTGAATCGGTGGAATCGTGGACCATATAAAAGTGATATCGTCCGTGAAAGTGAACCTTGATACCATTGGGTGCGGTCACCGGTGCACGCGTTTGAATCAGGAATACGTAGAATACGAAAGGAAGGATTCTCTAGAAACGATATCCCTTGGCCAGGGAATCGTATTGTTGATCAAACGTTGAATGCATTCAGATCCCAGGATACCACAAGGCCGAAGATTTGTTTTTATTTATAAAGTAATTCTATTGTGTAAATAAAAAACGCTTCAAGATGACGAACGTTTTTCGCTGCACTCTTGCAGATGAAATTCGTGAGGAAAGCGTCGGTGCATATATTAGGCAACATCCGGAATATTTGACTCGCAAAATTGAGGATCAGTGTGATGAGCTTGCCGACCAAAATATGGAAGAAATAACCTCTTGAACAAATTGGGAGATCAAACAGCAAGGACGGAGCAACTCACCAGGACAGCACAAGTGGGTTTTGCCGCTCGGCAGCATATTTTGATTGTTTATATTGTGAATCGGTGGAATCGTGGACCATATAAAAGTGATATCGTTCGTGAAAGTGAACCTTGATACCATTGGGTGCGGTCACCGGTGCACGCGTTTGAATCAGGAATACGTGGAATACGAAAGAAAGCAGAGAAAGGATTCGCTAGAAACGATATCCGATATCGATATTCGATATTTGATTCGATATTCAATACAGAAGTTCTCCCTCATATTTCACATTTCATTATTTTTTTTAATTGCTTATTATAAATATGTATATTATGTTCATTCGTTTGATTTATACCCTTTAAGAATATAGTAAAACTGTTCATATTTGCTAGCTGTTATGCTTTTGTTATAAATTAGATACGAATATTTAACTTGTTTATACAATTTGTTTTCACACATATTTTATGTGTGCTAGTTATAAGTTAGATTTAAGTTTTTTATTAGTATATAGTAGGTCGGAGCTCAAAATCGAAGCTATCTACTTGCTGTGGATAGACCGAGCTCCGAACCTTTTTGTCTTATGTAAATATTCATTGTCGTCATTTCATGTCATGTGTGTAAAAGAGACAAATAAATGCTTTTATTATTATTATTATTATATCCCTTGGCCAGGGAATCGTATTGTTGATCAAAGATTGAATGCACTCAGATTTCAACAAATTATTGAAGAACAAACACCACTTGGAATAACAAAGGACAGAGCATCACCACAGGATACCACAAGGCCGAAGATTTGTTTTTATTTCTGTACTCTTGCAGATGAAGTTTGTGAGGAAAGCGTCGATGCATATATTAGGCAATATCCGGAATATTTGACTCGCAAAATTGAGGATCAGTGTGATGACCAAAATATGGAAGAAATAACCTCTTGAACAAATTGGGAGATCAAACAGCAAGGACGGAGCAACCCACCAGGACAGCACAAGTGGGTTTTGCCGCTCGGCAGCATATTTTGATTGTTTATATTTTGAATCGGTGGAATCGTGGACCATATAAAAGTGATATCGTCCGTGAAAGTGAACCTTGATACCATTGGGTGCGGTCACCGGTGCACGCGTTTGAATCAGGCATACGTAGAATACGAAAGAAAGCAGAGAAAGGATTCTCTAGAAACGATATCCCTTGGCCAGGGAATCGTATTGTTGATCAAAGATTGAATGCATTCAGATCTCAACAAATTATTGAAGAACAAGGACCACTTGGAATAACAAAGGACGAAGCATCACCCCAGGATACCACAAGTAAGTGGAAAGTGTTATTTAAAACTCACCTTATTTTAATTAAAATATTCTACATGAACATTGTTGGTAGCAGAGCTAATTACAGAACAACTATAGTCTATACTATAACGAATAGGTACAAATCTGGAAAACACATGTTATAAATAAAATTAGGTAGTTTGTTATTAAAATTAACAGACACATAACACATATATATATATATATATATATATATATATATGTGTTATGTGTCTGTTATTCATACGATATTTAATTAAGCTCTGTAATAGTATATTATTATTTAGTGGTGCGTTTACATACTAACATTTACACTTATTGGATAGACAGGTATAAAGATCAATAATACGCTATTTTGTGCAAACGTACCTAATCTTACTTAGTTTATAGAAAAAATATCACTTTTATTGGAAAAAGGCAAAAATAGACACAATTGAATTAAAACAACTATTGATTTTCGGATATCTTAATCGCGTGTTATTTCATGGTTTTTTAAAGCTTGACGTTTCGAAAACTTTTCATATATAGTTGTTTTAATTCTAATGTGCAATCGTGACTGTCTTAGAAAATACCAGACACAAATTCTTTAATACGAAAATTTACCAGACGGGTAAGAATCTATTTATTTTTGATATGGATAAATATATTTTATACTCTCCCTACATTTATTTGTAAAATAATACTTGATAAAAAGTACTACTCACACTAAAAATAATAATTTTACTCTTATACTCTTATCAAATATTCTTAAGGAACAATAAGTCTGCTATCTATTCATAAATTCTATTCTAATTCTGAGTTCTTTAGATTCCAATTAACTATTTATACAATCATATTCAAGGCAAGGTTCGTGAGGTTCATGGAATAACGAGGGGCTTTTAATGTGCTTTCGGCCTAGCTATTAAATTATCTTTATATATTATTTCTGTAAGCCTCTTTCTTGCCCGGAAGCCTGTGACGCGATGAGTTAAGCTAGAAATTTGGTTCAGGTATCGTTTTGTACAGTTCGCGGCCGTGGTGTGCACAAAATTCAGACATCTGATGTAACTGGATTAAGTTAATTGTTACAGAATTTTAAAGTTTCGATTTTGGCTCATAGACTTTGCTTGAGTGTCATAAGCGCGCGCAAACTTTAGTCGATCAGAGATGCGCTATGACTGGTCGGATTTTTTTCAAACCGGCCTATCAGAAAAATTCACTAGAAATTCAAAAGAGCTGCGCTGTGATTGGTCGGAAAATTTCAAAATAAACTCATTTTATTGGACGCGACGTAGTCGCGCCAGGGTTACCCACTATACGTATAATTTCCCGTAGAATAGTAGTAGTGCCGGGGTAAAATGTCACTACGCCTTTTTACCCACGGACGGGTGTCGTAAGAGGCGAATAACCAAACTATAATTGAACCAACGATACTTTCTTCTTAACCTCTCGTATCAACTTCCAAATGTGGCTGAAGAGTTTCTAGCTCTGACGCTCTGGCTACCTCTTTTTGGGATTTATGGCAATGAGTATATTTTCATTTAAAATATAACATAAAACGTAACATAAACATAAACGTTCACGCCGTTTATCCCCGAAGGGGTTGGCACAGGTACCAATACTTCTGAACTCACATGGCAGCGCCATCTAGTGTCCAGAGAAGGTACCCACGTTTTGCTTAGACAGTGTACTCACGTGATAGGGGGCAGGCCTATCGCCGTTTTGTACGAATACACTGTCACATGACTAAGTACAACTCAGCCATGTGGGTTTCCTCACGCTGTTTTCCCTCACCGTTAACAACCATGATAAATTAACCACACATATGACTTTAAAAAAGACAAATTGGTGTAGGCCCGACCCAGGATTGGAACTCACGCCCTTCTGTTTTCGGGCGGGTGTTCTACCCACTGGACTATCATGTCGTAAAATATACCCATAAGATTAGATTACGTTGGGAAAGATGGCCATTATTGATACTGCTATTCAATCCACATAATATCTTTAAGTTCTTACTTTAAAACATACGTATGAATGGAAGGAAGCTCGAAAAGTTTTGCCTAGATTGTATGAAGTTGAAATAGCCTCTCTGCCTGCACCATTGGTAATTCATTACGCAGTTATGATGCGATAAAATTAATATCAATGTGCCGTTCCGAAAACACATTTCAAGCCCGATCTACTTATGTGCTAAAACCGCTCTATATCCGAATAATAATTAAATTGCTTACGATATTTCATCGAAATTTACATGCTAAAGTTGCACTAGTGTAAATACTTCTATAATTCATTTATCTCTATGATAAGGTATAGTTAAGAATAAGCGTATTTTTTCTTACATTAGTATTAACTAGTTAAAAATAATAAAGTAGTAATCAAAAGGGATAAAAAATATCAAAATATCGAAGAATATTGCTTTGCTTAGGATTCATATTTGGGCGCGTTTTTTGTTCAGCACCTGAAACAAAATACTAGTAATTAAAGCTAGATTTTTTAAATACGCCTATGTGTTCTGTGTGGTGTCGGCTCAAAACAGCACCACCCCACCTTGTCCCATGATCGTAAGAGGTGACTAAGGATATTGGGGCTTTTTAAGTAATTTTTGGACGATGTGGTTAGAGACCCATCATTATACACATTTATTTTACAATCTTTAAGACACTTAACTTTCAAATGTGGCTGAAGAATTTCTGATTCTGAAGTTTTAGCTACCCCTTTTAGGGATTTAAGCCTTGAGTATATGTATGTATGTTTTTTTTAAAAACTTGTGACTTGTATCTTTAGGATATATTCTCGTAGGTTTTATCAGGTGACTTAAATTCTGCATCATCTCTTCTTACCATTTACATCACCGATCGATGGGGATGGGCAAATACTTCTAAAATCTGAATATTTAATTTTTGTCACCCGTTAAGAGTGCCCGTTTTCTGTACATACATTCATACATTGACGACACGCCTGTGGTCGAGTGGATAGTTGACTATCTTCTCAATCTGGAGGTTGCGGTTTCGATCCCCGCTAGATTATTAATTATGTGATAGAAAATTTATGTAATGAGCATATATAATTGTTTTGAAGTCTTCGATGTTATTTATATGTGTATTATAAAGTATTGAATACATCGTAAGGCTAGTATCTCTAGGGTTGGGCTATTTCGATCTGTATATGTCTGTATTAATCTAATTATATTTATTTACGCAGGGCTGGCTTATTATACTCGTACATTGTCACAGCTTCACTTAATAGTTTTAGATACAAAAATAAAAATAACTCACCCAAGTAAGTAAATGCTAAAATTGACTTTGTGCTGGTCCCGTATCGAAAGACTCCTCGTTGATCAATCTTAGTTTCACGGATTCCCGTCTCAAGTTGTAGCTGGTTGAAATATGGCAATGTTTTACGTCCACGTTCATCAGCTCTTCGTTGAGCTCGACCCCACTTCTTTCAACATCCCCAGCCTCACTAGGCTTCCTTTTATTTCTAAACGAAGTGCCTCGCTGAGAACTCGAATTCAAATAACTATCAGTTGTAGTATTCCCATTCAGCGTCTTTTCTTGACCGCCACCCAATTGGTTCATCTGAATATTCCCTCTAGATTGATTCGAAGTATCAATGCACGGAATCAACTGCTTAAATTCCTTGCGAAAGTTTTCGTTCATCCATGCGTAAATAAATGGATTGTAACATGTTGACGCCATTGCGACTACATGGGATATGAAAAATATAAGAAAATAATACTCTAAATGAATGGCATAAATGTAGTAGTCATTGCAAAGGTTGATGATATTCAAGGGAAACCAGGATATAAAAAATATGGTGACCATCGTTACTAACATCTGACTTGTTCGTCTTTTTCTATTCTTATCCAGTTCTTCCTTTCTTGTATTTTTAGTAGCCGCTTTAGCTTTTGCTCTATCGTTAAGTTTGAAGCTCACACAGGTATAACAAAAGGCAATCACACTAAAGGGCAGCACAAATTGAAGTATCGTAGTGACCGAGCCAAAGACTCTCCGCAGTCTCTCGGACGGCCAAGTCTCTTCACAAAACTTGCCATACGGCACATCGTAAAAGGTCATAAATATCGCATAAGGCATTGTCACGGTAATGGAAAAAGTCCATATCATCGTAATAACCGAGACACAAGTTTCGATTTTCATCCTAGGACGAAAGGGGTAAATAATTACAAAAAACCTATCGATAGCTATAGACATAAGAGTTAACGTGGATATGTATACACTGCACCCTTGTGCAAAAGGCATAATGTGGCATAAGATGGAGCCAAAGCTCCAGGATCCTCGGAAGGTATAAAGTGGTGTGAAAGGGACGGCAAATATACAGAGCAGAATATCCGATAGCGCCAAGTTGGTAATAAAAAGGTTGGTGACCGTTTGCATAGCTCTGTTTCTTATAACGACGTAGCAAACCAAGACATTTCCAAGAATTCCGAGAACAAAAATTATTGTGTAAATTACACAGAAAATGGACTGCACTATTTTGTTATCTATGATATTTTCTCTTGCATTGGTATGGAGTAGGTTTATTGATCCATTGTTGATGGGATTCGTTGCGTTATTTACATCTGGATATAATGAATCATTCATCGTCACGAAACCACGGTTGCGCTGATTGATTTTATTTATGCAGTCAAATCATCCATCTGCGCCCGGGAGTCCAAATTGACTGCGTTTGTTTGTACCTGCAACAAAATTATGAATTTGAACTCTTTTGAACAATTATTATTTCTTTCAGCTCAATATATGACTTTCGAACCGACCCGGCTTTTCATAGCTAGTAATAAATTATACCTTAATTTAAAAACTACTTTGATAATGCTTTTCGTATAATGTGGTGCTTCTCTTCGTTTAAAAGTTTTAGGTATAAATTTCTATATTACTAAAGAAAATGTCTCCTGGCTTTTTCATCCGAAAGAAGGCTCTAATTACTGAAAATGACAAGAATGATAGCAAATCGAAATTAGGTTCTATCCGACCACGTATAGTGACTCCAGTAAGGATTCCAAAACAGACATCAGTCTCCAGCGTAAATCTCAGTGCAAGCAAGAACAAGAAATACAGCCATATCAAATCGACGATACCAAAACCAACCTAAAGGAAGGATTAAATGATCTCTTTATTTTTTTATCAAAAGTTTAATTTTAAATTATATCATTACAATAAAAATTACTTTATCTTTAAATTTTATAGGTGCGTATTGTGGGTTTGGATGATATTCTAAGCCCACATTCTTCCTCTATCCACGGATACGTAGTTTAATATTTGGGTTTATACAAATAAATAATTATACGGACATGTTATACACAGATCTAGTTAGCTCCAAGCTAAGTACAACTTGTGTCATTGGATACTAACTCAACGATATGTTTAAAATTATACGAGGGGCATGCCAATACAAGTGAGATACTCTTTTCTCATTTAATTGACACTGACAAGCTATACACCATCTTATAGGCTGGTTTTTTATTGACATATTTGAATATAGAACACACTGCTTTTATTTTTTTTTATTTGAATGAGCATCATTTTTCCGAGAATCTGGCGGGAATTCACTTGCAACGATGGAGCTCAGGCGACGTGATTTTCGCGCTATGATTTATTACGACTTTGAAAAAGGTTTAAAGCCTCAACTTTTGAACTATAGGCTTCTACTTTTTATGAATCTGCTTGTTCCCGTATTCAATTGGTTTGCTGTATTTAAAAGAGGACGGGGATGTCTCGAAGATGAAGCGAAGACAGGACGGCCGCCAACCGCGGTCACGCAAAACTTATTCGCGTAGATAATTATGTAGAACTAGAGCAAGAACAAGGAATTGGATTGGACAGGAATTGGATCAGCAGCATTGCAAATCCGAATTCACAAACACCTTTCTCTCCGTAAACATTGTTCGAGATGGGTGCCGCACAAACTTACCGATGAGCATAAAGACCATCGTGGATTGGTGCCTACTCATGATAGATAAATTCAACGGAGGCAAGAAAAAAAACGTATATGATTGACTGGTGATGAAACATGGCTATATAACTATGAACCCGAATCAAAACGACAGTCGATGTATGGTGCTTTGAAGACGAGCTAACTCCAACGAAATGTCGCCGTGCACGAAGCACACAGAAATAAATGGTTGCCTCGTTTTTCTGCGAAACGGGTCACATTGCTACTGTTGTGCTAGAGAATGAAAGAACGGTGAACTCCGAATGGTATGTGACAGTTTTTGCTCCAACAATAATATCAGCTTGGTGTGACAAGCGACCGAAGTCAGGAATCAGGCACCTTCCCTTGCACCACAACAATGCGGCGCCGCACACGTCTGTCAGAACACTAGGCTTTTTCAACTCGAAAAATGTGTCAATTCTCCCTCGCCTGCCATATTCCCCTGACCTAGCGCCTTGTGATTTTTACTTGTTTCCAAAAAATTACAGGGGAAGAGGTTTGAGAGCAAAGAAAATGCGCTGGTTGCCTATAATTTTGAGATTTCTGAGGTATCTTACTTAACAAGGTATCTGAGGTATCTTACAACTTTACTTTTTCTGAGGTACTTAAACAACTTTGAATGCAAGAAAAAGATTCAATCGTGGCTAATAAATCTTACATACACGGAATCAGAGGAATTGCTTAATATAATAAGTTAATATAAGATGTTTTCATTTTATTATCATAATAATACAATTAGTTAGATACAATCGATTCTGATAATAATTTACACGCTACTTACCAATACTATTATATGAAAACTTAAAGTTTAAGCCTTTTTTGTTTATTGTTGCCTGAAATACAGGTAAATTACCTAGCTCAGGAACAGGAAAATGTTATATTTTGTACTTTAAATAACTAACTAGGTTAAGACGAATATTATGTACTTTTGAAAACTGAATAAATTTTTATTATTATTATTATTTATTATTATCTAAAACAGAGTGGTCACAGGTATTTTCCAATTGGTTAAGACGTATGGAAAAGTGTATACGTACTCAGGGTGAATACTTTTAAAAGATCGATACTTGTAATAAAGAATAAAATTTATAATTTTTGAGTATCTAGTTTCTTTTGGCACGCCCCTCGTATAATACACGTGTGTATATATTCATTTATTTATTTATTTATAAAAACATAAACATTACAGGTTTATACCTAATTCGATTATGTTACACATTAATACACACACGAAATTATAACTAAATAACAAAAATTATACTATAATCTACTCATAACAACTAAAACTTAAATCTATCTATTATATTTTATGTATATAAATAATGCAAGACTAAGAAATAATCATTTATATTCATTACATAAGAAATTCGGAAATTTCCTTTTAAGAGCTCACTTACATTATAAAGGAAACCCTTGCATGAAATTTTATGTTTCTAGGTACAGTATTTTCAGCTGTGTGTTGATTCTAAGTCAGTCAGTAAATTTTGCTTTGAATATATTTATAATAACTTTTAATATATCATTAAGTAACAAAAGTTAAATGTCTTGATATATTTAAATTCTCCAAAACGTATGTACGCATATGAGCCAATTAAAAAACGTAATTATTCCTGTTCTATTAATTCCAATCAATTCCTTGTGGATCCCTTTGGTTATTCCCAGTATTTATGTGTAAGCAATAAATATAATGTGTCGGAAAACGTGTCGCAACCTTATAACTAGGTCAAAGATATTTCCCGGCGCAGGAAAATATACTTTGGCGAGAGTTACACCTTGTTATATTGTGGTCGTAAATCTGTTCCGCGATCAACGATTATTTGACACAAGTCACTGTACGAATGTTCGTGTCGACAGAAAGAGAAAGATGGATGCGGTTTTGCTTTTGTTGTGAACTCGTTAAATCGTTCACTTTTTTTCGGAATGTTATAAAAAATTAGTCAGCCAATACGGTTGGTATTGTTTACGGTATGGCTACTTAAGACTTTTAGAGGTTTTTCGGGATCGCATAAAATGATGACAGATCCTGCCTACTTTCCTCTATTTATAAAGCTATTAACTTACTTACTGACAAATTTACCCGCGTAGATCTGTCAGTATCTCACTTCTCACGTGGCTTATTTGATCTCACACACCTCATTCTACGTAAGGGTATTGCAGAAACAAAAGTCAAAGCTCATGATGTTATATAATGTATAACAGAGATTTACTAGCTAATTGGAGAAACTAAAGATTGTCAAACAATCAATTTGTGTCAAAACAAGTGTATAGCACATTGTGTATTTAAATGCCGTTATCATTTACTAAATGTATAATTACAAAAAAAGTAACTTGTTGAAACCTAGTTTAAAATAAGTAAGCAAGATTAAATACTCTTCCATCTGTGCCCTTTTCTTAGTAGTATTTACAAATTTCTCTCTCCATTAGTATTATAGAAATAAAGGCTAGATTTCTGGTTAACGGCAGCTAGCAAATAGGGTAGTAATATTAGCAAGACCAAATTTCCGGATCGCCGCCCCCGGTCGGAAACCAATCTCCATCCCGAAATGCTCGATTTCATCTCAACCTAATTTATATCGATACTGCGGTAGGAAGTGTATTACGCTCCGTGAAAATACCTACTTTTACCACTTTCTATCCTTGCGACTGTTATTTTTAAAAGAATAAACAATAATTCGAAATATTTCAAACGACACTTTTAGGAGTTGAGGGGATTAAGTGCTAAAGCATCACTCACATACATACTTCCAGCTGGGAAGTACATACATACATACATATACTCACGGCTATAAATCCCTTGAAGGGGTAGCCAGACCTAGGGAATGAGACATTCCTCAGCCACCTTTGGAAGTTGCGTGGGGAAAAGATGGTGAAATAAAGGTTGTTGGTGATGGGTCTCCAACCGCATCGCACAAAAATCCCTTAAAAGCCCCAATACCGTTAGTCGCCTCTTGCGTACACCCACCGGAAGAAATGGGGTAGTGCTATTCTAAGCCGACACTACACAGCAATATAGCTGGGAAGTATTATCTAAGATAACACTAACCCATTTTATCTGAACCTAATTTATATCGATACTGCGGGAAGTGTATTACGCTCGTACCACTTTCTATCCTTGCGACTGTCATTTCTAAAAGGATAGCCAATATTTTGATATCTTTCACAGGATACTTTAGAACAGATTATAGGTATTAAAATATTTCATGCATACATGCCCACGGCTGGAAAATGTTCGCTAAGAATGACACTGACCCATTTCTTACCCGTTTTTTATTTTTGTTGGGCGACGCGGTCAATAACAACATTCCCTCAATTTACAATCTATTCGTAACTCTACTTTCAAAAGTAACTATATAATTTTTAGTTCTAAAGTTATGACTACCTCTTTTCAAGATTTATAGCCGTGAATATTTGTATGTATGTACTACTATGTTGTTGTATGCCACATTTGATTGTACAGTCATAAAAAACTTCTTGAGCTTCGTTTACATACATTTATTCTTCTCATAATTTTAATACCCCTATCAATCACGCTAAAAGACTTAAGGATACCAGCAACGGGCAGAGACGTGGTTTTGCTATTCACATCCAATGTCACAGGCATTAGCAACACCATTATTTGATCGATACCATATACCGAACCTGTTCCTGACATTAATTCATTATAAAGTTATAGGTGCGTGTGCAAGTTATGTGACAGCGTGTCAATTCATTATTCTATGTTTATTTTATATTATTTAACTACAATATGAGATGTTTCTAGATTTTGTATAGGGTTTTACTACTAAGGGCCAGTTTTTTGATCCGTGGTTAACTCAACAATTTGTTAAATATCGTAACTATTAGTTAGATATCAGCAAAATGCATTTTTTGACCCGTGGTTAGAGTAACTAATGGTCAAATATCGAACCAAAATGGATTTACGATTTAACAACTAGTTAGTCATTTAACTATAGTCAATGTAACAAATGGTTATATTTTTAACTACGGATCATAAAACTGGCCCTAAGAGGTATTAATACGTTAATATTATATATTTGCCGAGTAGTTTCGGCTTAGAATAACACTACCCCATTCCTACCCATGGGTGATCGAGGCGACTAAGGGTTTAGAGGCTTATAAGTGCTTTTGGGTGATGTGGTTGGAGACCCATCACCAAAAACATTTATTTAAACCATCTTCTCCCCAATCAACTTCCAAAAGTGGCTGAGGAATTTCTCATTCCAAAGCTCTGGCTACCCCGTTAAGGGATTTATAGCCGTGAGTATGTATGTATGTATATATTAGAGGTATTAATAAGTTTGTCAGAAATTATTTTGAAAGTTACGGTACCTTTTTATCATTTAGAATTATAGTGCTAATATGTTAGATTTTAGCAGTAGATTACATAATAGTTTCCTTTAGTAGGTAAGTGCGGTATTTTAATTATCAAACTAAGCCAAGTTAAAAAAATCATAAGGTTTTAGTAATCTTTAGATTAACTTAATTCATACTACATGACATGAACCAATAATTAAATTCACTACTATAGTTCCGAACAATGGTAGTTACGTTAGTTAGTGACGATTATTTTAATTACAACGCTACAGCCTTTTCTCACTCGTAGACAAATTGAAGATGCAACAAAATACACTTTTGCTATTTTAAATATAAATCTCTGAAATGATCTATAAATCTGACAACTTCATCTGTATATATTTTTTTTGATCGCTTATATATATATATGTGTATGTTTATATATGTATGTGTTAAGTAAAATAATATTATTAATAAAATACATACTAGTACCAACTACTTACTTATCAGTACTAGTTTACATTGCACCTATTCATAACACACCTTAAAATAATATTATTTTTTATAGGAACAAGATGACTGTCAAAAATATATAAACTATAAAAAAACAAGGTACAATTGTATGAGCTTTGTACAATAATTTAATACTGTACATGTATTGTAATCTGTGTCAATGAATAGTCTTGCAATAAACCAACATCAATACATTTTTAGGTTATAAGGCATCACGGATCAACGAGTACAAAGTAAAATAACTTACGTGTCCAGACATTGGCGACTAAAACACAAAACTGAAAAAGCTTATGAATGATATAAGCAACGAAAACAAACAAGAAACTATATATTAACTCAACTTTCACATTTATTACACAAAATTGTTTTTTACAACACCAAAACCTTTGTCTTGTCTTTTGCGCATGTGTAGAAAGTTCACGCATGCGCATTACGTGTCGGTTTCCGCCGGTGAACACATTTCCTCTGTAGTAAAGGAAATTTTAAGGGTAGTGTCATCCTGTAGGGTAGGGCTTCAAAAATGAATATTGTATTATATTATTGAGCTTACTGATTTTTTGATTGGATTTCATGAGAAATCATTATATTGTCAAGAAGATAAATATGTATAATAAAAGTAGTAAAATAGCGCGTTTTTTTTTGCCATGTTGTTCCTTTTCTATTCGATGTTTTGTAATCATTTAGTTATGTTCTTCAAATAGAATATCTGATAATAATTTAACTTCCAAAAGTGGCTGAGGAATTTCTGATTCCCTAGCTCTGGTTACCCCTTCAAGGGATTCATAGCCTGAGTATATGTATGTATGTATGTATAATAATTTATTTAATATAAAATACTATATGTCCCTGTCCATTTCAAATATAGCATAATCTGAACTATCTCATTTTAATAACACTACCTAATTGCAACAAATACTTCAAGGGTATTTTCTATCTGACATATTCCAACATTTTATCCATTTCAATTTTAAAGCTATTTATGATTCGTTTCTTCATTCTGTTTATTGCTATAAAACTTTGCTGTACTCCTAAAAAACATAAACATAAACGTTCACGCTGAATATCCCCGAAGGGGTTGGCAGAGGTACTAATACTTCTGAACATCACGTGACTTTGTCACCCGGTGTTCAGAGTACCCACGTTTTGCATGGACAGTGTACTCACGTGATAGGGGGCAGGCCTATCGCCGTTTTTGTACGAATACACTGTCACATGACTAAGTACAACTCAGCCATGTGGGTTTCCTCACGATGTTTTCCCTCACCGTTAACAACCATGATAAATTAACCACACATATGTCTTTAGAAAAGACAAATTGGTGTAGGCCCGACCCAGGATTTGAACACTAGTCGATTGCACGATAAGCGAGTGTTCTACCCACTGGGCTATCACTCCTAAAAAACTCAGTAATTTGCCAAAAAATACGATTAATTTAATATTTTATACATAGTCATCCTGAGCAACCCTATGAAAACAATCTATCATTGTGTTTTAATTGGCAATGCTACTAAATTCGAAAGCCGAGCGTTCTATTTGCCGTTCCTGTTTGTATATAAAACATCGTAAATACAACTTAAGCTCCACTACAATATAAACTTTAAGGCTTTGAAATAAGATCTATGTAGACTTTATTCTGATTTGATTAACCACATTTGTAGAACCACTACTGCTGTACTGCGTTTGCATGGCAAAGAAAATTAAGCCGTAAAGTTAGATTTACATGTACGTTACAACCGTGATAGCCCAGTGGGTAGAACACTCGGTTAACGTGCAAACGACTAGTGTTCAAATCCTGGGTCGGGCCTACACCAATTTGTCTTTTCTAAAAAAGAATGTGTGTGGTTAATTTATCATGGTTGCTAACGGTGAGGGAAAACATCGTGAGGAAACCCACATGGCTGAGTTGTACTTAGTCATGTGACAGTGTATTCGTACAAAACGGCGATAGGCCTGCCCCCTATCACGTGAGTACACTGTCCATGCAAAACGTGGGTACTCTGAACACCAGGTGACAAAGTCAGTTCAGAAGTATTAGTACCTCTGCCAACCCCTTCGGGGATATTCGGCGTGAACGTTTAGTACAGATTCTGTTTTTTTGCACTTCTAACGCCCGATTTCTGAATTGAGTATTCCAGCTGAGAACAATTTAAGTATCGTTCTGTTGCATTGAAATCTTAACAACTGAATGAGACAAAACGATACTTAAGTCGTTCTCAGCTTGAATACTCCATTCGGAAATCGGGCGTTAGTCATGCGTGTCTACATGAAAAATTTATGCAATGTAAAAGTTTAATTGTTTTTTATCGAATGAAGTAATATTAGTCTTTAAGCTTACTTTCTTATATTCACGCTCATTTTTCCCATTGGGGTACGCAGTGACTATATGTCTATAAAAATTGGTAGGTAAGTACAAAACCAGAACTTCGTTTCAGATAATAAAGATGATAGATGACGGGAATAGGACGACCACGCAGGCAAGATCAAGTAAAAAATGTCCTCTGAAAAGACAAGCGTCCGAAGGCTGAATAAAAGGGCATGAAAAAAATATTTATTTATTTCTTTGGTACACAAACAGTATTGTGACATAGCATTAGTTACGTATACACAAAATAAAAAAATATATATTCGAACATAATACCAAAAAAATGTGTACACAGTATGATATTATAAACAATCAGTTGAGAGGGCAAGAATAAAAAAATATTAGTATAATAAATTAATTTAGTTTTTTTTTTGAAAACTGAACACAACCCCATTCTTTTTAGCGGGAGTCGTATGGCATACCTAAAGATTTGGTTCTTCCAGCAAACAAAACTTTATCTAACCAACGTTTAGCAACTCAAACCTAGCTGTTACTGTTGTGCTATTCCAAGCTATCACTGCACCTCAGAACTTTATTCAACTTATTAAATTATTTATTCATTCATATTATCACGGCTGCAAATACATAGAAGGGGTAGCCAAACCTTCAAAATAAGAAATTCCTCAGTTACTTTTGGTAGTTGAGTAGGAAAAATTTTTAAAAACAAAGCTAGTTGGTGATGTGTCTCCAAGCGCCCAAAAGTCACTTTAAAAGCCAAAATACCCTCAGTCGCCTTTTACAAATACTTACAGAAAGAAATGGGGTAGTGCTATTCTAAGCAAATACTAAACAACAAACAGTAATACAACTGAAATATACACAACCCCTGTAACCTTAAGAATAAGAGCACAGGTATATCAATCAATACGTGTTCATTTCTAGGTTAATTACCAATTTATGAAATACGGTTTAAGCCACGTAACGGGTTTCAGTAATCAGCCACGCTTGTAGTTGCATAACGGTAACATGCTTCGAGTAAAAGCTACAGCGTGTTTTTAAGGCTTCGATTTCCAAAAGGTTAAAACTACCTGCGTGGGTAGTTAGTAGAGTATATGTATACTCACGACTATATATTATATCGAAACGCTATCCAGAGCTGAAGAATAAAAACACGGTTTTTAACACTAGAAAGACCAAGGCAGCCAAATTGGCGACAAGGTAATTTCATTGTCAAATTATTGACAAACTATGTGTTCCGTCCGGCACATTACTAGTGAAAATGGTTATAAAACGTTTGAGGGTAGTGCGTCGTGCTACCCACTTATTCTTTGTCACTTGCTTGTCAATACTTGTACTGTTAACATCATTTATTCGGCCACGGTGTAATTATTATTTAATTCACGCAATATATCCTAGAGTCAGATATTTTATTACCATCCATACAATCCAGACATAGTTTCTGAAGTATTTAACACTATGTTTTTGTTTCTTTTCATATTTTGTGACTTTTATTAATTTGCTATTGTTGGGACGTTCCCAACTTGGGTACACTCGCGTCAACGGACTCCAAACATAAAGAACCCAGAGCCGCGTCGCTCTCAACAAAGAGAGAAATTAAACAATAACATTTTGTATAAAAACGCGGACACAGGCTCATTTTACCCCTTTTTTCATATCATTTACCACAAGAAGACACAGACAGAAGACGAGAAGATACTATTATTATTGTAAAGTAAAATTTATAATAATATGGTCATACAGATGTAAAAGTATACATAAACGCAATAAAACAAGTCGAAGAGGTATATTGTTATTATTTTCTACATCCAACCATCATCCATCTGAGAGGCTCCTACGACGCGGAACCAACTTTGTGGACGTGGAGCAGACGCACAAGTGCTGCTCCCGTTCAGCTATTTGTTAAGCTAAATCTATATTTTAAAAAATATAACAATATGTTGTATATGACTTTCGCATACAAATACCTACTAATACCGCGCACCGTCAATGTGACGGCATACATATAAAGGCGGCGATAAAAATAGTAAACAACAAATTCTTCTAACTAACTTTGCCGTGTAGTGCCGGCTTAGAATGTCGCTACCCCTTTCTACCCACGGGTGTCGTAAGAGGCGACTAAGGGTATTGGGGTTTTTTATTGGATTTTAGGGCGATGCGGTTGGAGACCCATCACCAAAAACTTTTATTTTACCGCCTTTTCCCCACTCAACTTCCAAAAGTGGCTGAGGTTGGCTCTGGCTACCCCTTCTAGGGAATTATAGCCGTGAGTATACGTGTCTTCTAACTAATGTGAGTACTTTAGTTTTTATTTATGTTAAATTGAACTCTGAGCAAGTTTTTACTGCCTAGCTTGTTTAGATTTTACAGTAGACATTGGTTTTGTCGGTAAGCAGAGCAGTCGTAACTAGTTACATAAAAATGAGTCGCCGGCTGTCAAATTCGGAAATAGCACAAAAATGTTGCGATATCGGGATATACAAGATTATGTGTCGGGTGATTTGAGTAGTGACGATATAATAAACAGTGTTTGTGAAAACCTTTATGCAGAATTTCAGCCAGAGCAGGTCACTTCTTCATCAATCATGCTATTCGTACTATAAGATATGAAACTTTCATAATGAAAACCAAGACGGATAGAACCTATTCCCTTACAACCTATCAAGGAAAACCAGGAAAAAAAATATAATTTTGAGGATCTGCATCCCAACGAAATCATTGGTACTGATAAAAAAAGCTGCCTGAAACAGTTGAATTATACAATGCAACAAAATTTGGTGTAGACATCATCGACCGAATGGAACGCAAATACACCGTAAGGCCTGGAAGTTGGAGATGGGTTTTTACGTTTTTTACAATATACTTGATTTAGCAGCTATAAACTCGTTAATTCTATATTAGAAAGTCACAAGAATAAAAATTTGTCGTCATGATTTTATCCTTCAACTAGTAAGCTAACTACGTAAAGATTATATAAAAAAAAATATTTTAAACTGCGACTCAGAGACAAGGAACTAAGTCTGAAACAAGTGAACCATATACTAGAAAAAAAACAAACAGAGGCGGCAATGTTAAATAAATAGTAATTGCAAAAAAAAACCTATTTAAACTGCATTATCTGTAAAAAAAAAAGAACTTCGTAGAAAATTTACAAAAGAGTCTAAATACATTATTACTTTTTACTAATTTAATGCGAAATTGTTTACTATCAATAAAAAATAAATTTGATTAAGTTTTATTTTATTTTAATGTTTTGTGTATATATACTCACGGCTATAAATCCCTTGAAGGGGTAGCCAGAGCTAAGGAATTAAAAATTCCTCACCCACTTTTGGAAAGTTGAGTGGGGAAAAGATGGTAAAATAAAGGTTGTTGGTGATGGGTCTCCAACCGCATCGCCCAAAAATTCCTTAAAAGCCCCAAGACCGTTAGTCGCCTCTTACGTACACCCACCGGATGGGGTAGTGCTATTCTAAGCAGACACATATATATATATATGTAATAATTTAATAAGTATTCTCACTTAATATCTAGTACCGTCAAATTGACCGCCGCGGTCTTTGCAGGAACAGCATGAAGCCTGGGCCTTCTAGTGTTAAGAAAGTTCAGTAGGGCAGAGATAGTGCAATAAAAATTGGTGATGATGTATCTCTAACCACGTCGCCACATTTATTTGAATACGAGTACCTTAAGTAGTCTCTTACAAAACCTATGGAAAAATGGCGCATTATAGTGGAATTGTTAACCTTACTCTACATGGTTCAACCAAACAAAAACAAAGAAGTTTGAATAATAAAAGAGCATGTATGAAAAGATTGATGGATGTGAACGAAGCCAGAGAGGTTTGCCAGAATCGTACAAAGTGGCGATTGATAGCCTCTGCCTACCCCAATAGGAACTAACGGCGTGAGAATATGTATGTATGTGTGTTACATAAATTAAGATTCTCTTTTTCTTATCTATACTGCATATTGGAGGCTAAAAAAACAATAACCCTTTTTCTTACCGTCACGTAGGTACGAAGCAAGGCTTACAAGACGAGAAAAAGTATTGGGTCTTTTTAGGTTATGGTTGAACGACCATGGCGGAAGACCAATCACAATCACCAACCATCCTTGATTTTATCATCTTTTCCTTACTCATGCTGTTAGTAAGTTATGTTTGTTATGCTGTGTAGTGTCGGCTTAGAATAGCACTACCCCATGTCTTCCGGTGGGTGTACGTAAGAGGCGACTAACGGACTTGGGGCTTTTTAAGGGATTTTTGGGCGATGCGGTTGGAAACCCATCACCAACAACCTTTATTCTACCATCTTTTACCCACTCAACTTCCAAAAGTGGCTGAAGAATTTCTAATTCCTCGGCCCTGGCTACCCCTTTTAGGGATTTATAGTCGTGAGTATATGTATGTATATATGTATGTTCCTTACTCAATATCCGAAACCTTTTAATTCCCAAATTTAACTGAAAATGCTTTTTTAGTATTTCCTACTACCTACCTCTTTTTAAGATTTAGGCGTAAGTATAAGTAAAAGTTTCTAAAAACCTCATGATCTAGGAATAAATAGGAAGCCAAACTGGTTTTTCCTACTCATCTTACTTTAGCAGTTTGCTGGCTTCCAATCATAGTCTTATATCGGAAATCTTTCATTTCATTGAGTCCAATCACCATTACGTATCTGATAAGACAGAAAATCTAAGTCTGGGTTTCGAACTATCGGTCCTTAGGAATGTTTACTGCATAAGACTTTCAAAGCCGGAATGGTTTCCCTGATGAACATAATAATAAAATCCTTCAAATATGTCTAGCATATTGATACGGAATTCGGTATGCTAAGTATTTTTTTGTAATTATTAAATATTTTTATTCGATAGCAAACACAAAACTAAAAGACTTATTTGAATATTTTTTATTTCAAATAACTAATTGTAAATTTATAAATTTTCAAAGATCGTTAACTTTTACTCTTAATGACGTCATCGAACGCTAAAATTACGTAGCGATTTGCAAATGAAGCCAAAAGTTTAATTAAAATTAAAAAAACCGTTATTTCATATGAGTGGCTACACAGCTAAATTAGTGCTGAGAAATAAGTTGTACAATTCAATTAAAACTATTACGATATATGCAATTGGGTTCCTGAAGAGTGTGGGACAAACATTTCTTAAAAAAATGGATGCATTCATAAATCGAAGTTTCCATTGTATCGCCGAAGGGGTTGGCACTTACACTTCTGAACATCACGTGACTTTGTCACCTGGTGTTCAGAGTACCCACGTTTTACTTGGACAGTGTACTCACTAGATAAGGGGCAGGCCTATCGCCATTTTGTACGAATATGCTGTCACATAACTTGGTGCTAATTAACCATGTGGGTTTCCTCACGAGATTTTTCCTCACCATTACATTACAATAACTTATTTCTACGAAAATCTTCGGTATCGGTACCTTGTTACTCTTTCGTTTGTTTGATGTCACGTTACCCCGAAGAAGTAACTAGTGCATAATTGGACATATAATACCATACATACATATACTCACGGCCATAAATCCCTAAATGGGGTAGCCAAAGCTTCAGAGGTAAAAACACCTCAGCCGAATTTGCAAGTTGACAGTGGACAAAATGGTAGAAATGGAGTATCGTTGGTGATGGGTAACCATTCGCATTGCCCAAAAACCCATACCCTTAGTCGCCTCTTACGGCACCCGTAGGTAGAAAGGGATAGTGACATTCTAAGTCAGCACTACACGGCTGATATCGTGATAATAGAGAGTTGGCTCAAAAAGTAAAGTCCGTGTAGTGTCGGCTTAGAATAACATTACCCCATTTCTACTCGTGGGTGATCGTAAGAGGCGACTAAGGGTGTAGGGGCTTTTTAAGTGATTTTTGGGCGATGTGGTTGGAGACCCGTCACCAAAGACATTTATTATTACCATCTTTTCCCCAATCAACTTCTAAAAGTGGCTGAGGAATTTCTCATTCCAAAGCTCTGGCTACCCCGTTAAGGAATTTATAGCCGTGAGTATATGTATGTATGTATGTATGTAGGCTCAAAAAGGCAGGCGTCCGAAGTATGAAGAATAAAAGAGCATGTATGAAAATATATTTAAGACGTATTTTAAATTGATACTTATGTTTGATAGTAGTCTAAGGCCATATTGTGCACCGAAGCAACAAAATGAATTTAATTTCCAATACACATCAAAACTTCAGGAGCGTCTTCCGAAGAACATTCTCGTAAGTTAAATACGCTCGAATGCCGCTAACAGTTATTTCACAAACTAGCAAAAGTTTTCTGGTCACAAACTAGTTAAACTAGCTTAAGGAACTAAGTGCATAGTATTTCGATATTGTGTTAGTATTTTTAATGCTGCAGACAGATCAAATAACTTAACTTGAACTTAAACGTTCACTAATAAATAAAGGAAAGAAAAATTTCCATTGACACGGTGGCTCAGTTGGCAGAGCGTCGGGGCGTATACCCGAGGTCGCGGGTTCGACTCCCGCCTGTGTCGGAATTTTCCTTTCCTTTATTTATTCTTTATTTATTAGTAATAATCCCCACATGAGGTTTTCATGAACAAAAAGATTTAAATTAAACGTTCACGCCGTATATCCCGAAAGAGTTGGCAGGGGCACTAATGCTTCTGAATATCACGTGATATTGTAACCTGGTTTTCAGAGTACCTACATTTTGCTTGGATAGTGCACTCACGTGATAGACGTTACATCAAATAAATATTGCCAAAAAGATAATATTTTTTATTACTTTCTTTGCACAAATGTATACGGAGGTTTTCATATATATATTTATATTGTTATAAGATTTTGATCAAAACATTCTTTCCCTAGTTGCCAAAATATAAACAGCCGTGAATTTGATACAAAATTAATATTTTAATGCTTTTAAATTTTATCCGAAGCAAAACTTGTAAAGTAGACTTTACAATGTAGTAAATACGGTAGACCGTTGAACAGGTTGATGTTTTACTACATAAACCTAAGATATAACGTATTTCTTTAATATATTTTATAATATTTCTGTTTCTTACTTATGCATACAGCTACACATTTAAAAAAATGGAACAAGAGCGTTAGTTTTTAATAAACTTTAGCCGCTTTGGGAGTTTAGGGAGGTAATGAAAAAAGAATGAAGGTAATGTTAGTAGAGGACAACCTCGGAGGACACATTTGGATCAAATAGAAAATTTACTCAAAAAGGCAGGTGTCCGTAGTACGAAGAATAAAAGAGCATGTATGAAAAGATTGATGGATGTGAATGAAGCTAGAGAGGTTTGCCAGGATCGTACAAAGTGGCGATCGATAGTCTCTGCCTACCCCAATGGGAACTAACGGCGTGAGAATATGTATGTATGTATGTATGAAATAGTTAGAAATAGTTGATAATGGGTTTCTAACTACATTTAAATCAAACATTTAAATCAAACCCAAAGCAGAATAAAGAATTAAAGCTCCTGGTTTTTCATTCACAGAACCCTGAAAATGTAGCAGATAGCTTTTATACACAAAGCAAAGCAATTATTCAGTAACTAAAAAGGTTGTTGCATATTAAATACGGTTTCATTTTATATTCCCAATAACAAAATGATTAATTCATATTTCGGTTCTCTCTAAAAGGTAAAATAATATCCGATAATGGTTTCATTAAAACTTGCAAACTGTTTTCAATATTAAAATTAAAGTGACAAATTGATATTTCCAATACAACGACGTAGTCTGTTAAAATCCCGATGAAACTAATTTTCGATTAAAATGCAACGGGTCGTTAAGTTTCTGAAATATTCTCGACCTGTCACTAAAGAAAACCTTTGAACAGCATCTTAAAATAGCTTCGTCTTATCCTGACTTGTTTAAAGTTAAATGGATACTGTGGGAAAGTTATGCTAAATTTGGTTAGGAATCTAATCCATTTATTCGCGTATATTAGCAAGTAAAGCGGATAGATAAAATTTAAGTGACTAAAAAGATAGATATATATTCAGCAAATGCAAATGGTAGTTTATGGTAGAGCGTTAAGTTTCTGAAATATTCTCTATCTGGCACCAAAGAAAGCCTTTGAACAGCATCTTAAAATAGCTTCATCTTATTCTGACTTGAAATTTGTTTAAAGTTGAATGGATACTGCGGAAAAGTTATGCTAAATTTAGTTAGGAATCTAATCCATTTATTTGTGTATATTAACACACTAGCTGACCCGACAGACTTCGTACTGTCAAAAGTATAGACTTTCACGTCGTCAAACAGAAATAATTAACTGACCCATTGAGGGTCTCTGTCATGCGATGAGAAAAATGGTATTTTTCATTGTGTCCTCACAGTTTTTTCACATTATAAATTTTAAGTTTGTATTTATGCTGTGTAGTGTCTGCTTAGAATAGCACTACCCCATTTCTTCCGGTGGGTGTACGTAAGAGGCGACTAACGGTATTGGTGCTATTAAGGGATTTTTAGGCGATGCTGTTGGAGACCCATCACCAACAACCTTTATTTTACCATCTTTTCCCCATTTAACATTTCAAAAGTGGCTGAGGAATTTCTTATTCCTTAGCTCTGGCTACCCCTTCTTGGGATTTATAGCCGGGAGTATATGTATGTATGTAAGTTTATAAGTACAGTAGTTTCGGTTGAGCATTGATTCTGAGTCAGTCAGTCCGTCTTGTCTTGCGCTTTATGCACGCGTGTCAATTTTGTTGCGGAGTCATTATCAAATTGTATTCTCCTCTAAGATGTTAATTTAAATTTAGTGATGTCAAGGACAATTTTGTTTACAATTAAATACTCTTAATCAACAACACATTTATTTGGATAAGGATTAATATGATGTTGATAAAACATTATGGGAAATAATTGGCAATAATGCATTAATTTCGACCAAATTTGATTACCATAAAAATGGTTATAGTGAGTCAATATTAAAAGATAGACATATACTGTCGCGGACATTTTTTTAGATCATTTAAAGAAGAATAATTCTTTGATACATTCTTTTTGGGTAACTTAAACCGTTTACACAGCACACACAACGGAAGCCTTAAAATATGAATAATTATCCCCGTTTTTGCAACATTTTTCGCTGATTCTTTGCTCCTATTGGTCGCAGCGTATATATATATATATATTACCTAATTTAGCCTAAAACCTTCCTCAATAAATAGACTATCCAACACAAAAATAATTTTTCAATTTGATTCGGCAGTTCTTGAGATCCTAGCGTTCAAACAAACAAACTCTTCAGCTTTATAATATTAGTATAGATAAAGCGGATGAATGAAAGTTGAGTGACTAAAAGGTTATCTCAAGACTCCAACGTTCACGCCGAATAAACCCGAAGGGGTTGGCAGAGAGGTACTAATACTTCTGAACATCAGGTGACATTGTCACGTGAGTATCCACGTTTTGCTTCGACAGTGTACTCACGTGAATGGGGGGCAGGCCTATTGCTGTTTTGTACGAACACACTGTAACACGGCTAAGAACAACTTAGCCATGTGGGTTTGCTCACGATGTTTTCCCTCACCGTTAACAACCATGATTAATTAAATAAAAGGATATATACAGCAAATGTTGCTGGCAGTTTATGGTAGAGCATGGCTGCACAGGATGTCTGTAGACAAGAACACTGGGTCTCCTGCCACACCAACAACATTCACTTAAAGATGCTCCAATACCCTTAGTATAATAGTGTTATTGAAAGTCGACTCTACCACAGCTAAGTCTAATATGAAAATCTGCATAAATGTTGTTATTTCAGAGTGGGTAATACTCGGCTTACCAATTATATAACTTTTGCCAACTTACAAATAAATAATAAAGGTGTGAATCTTCATTTTCAAACTTTAATGCTTACACGATGAATTAATAGAAACTATCATTTGAATAAAGTGAGTTTAGAAATAAGCACGAAATTATGAATATTATTACATACATACATACATATACTCACGGCTATAAATCTCTAGAAGGAGTAGCCAGAGCTAAGGAATTAGAAATTCCTCAGCCATATTTGGAAAGTTGTGTGGGGAAAAGGTGGTAAAATAAAGGTTGTTGGTGATGGGTCTCCAACCGCATCGCCCAAAAATCCCTTAAAAGCCCCCAATACCGTTAGTCGCCTCGCCTCGCCTAGTAGGTGAGGTGTTTCTTATTCCTTAGCTCTGGCTACCCCTTCTAAGTATTTATAGCCGTAGGTATATGCATGTATGTATTATTAGATAAACATTGCAAAGAAGGAATTCCAGGGCTTATTCCGTTTATCCACCCTAAAACAGCCTCCCTAAGGTGGATATTCGGAAACGCGTGTCCTTCTATCCACCCTGAACGGGGTGGATATCCGGAATGAATATAATATGGTTCTTCCGATTTTCTACCCTGCCTACGTACAGTCATTTACAGAAAAAAGACCCTAAGTTTTAATTTGTCACTTTTTGTTAGGAGTTTCTTTCTTGTTATGGTTTCATTTGTCATATCGGTTATTTTAAATGGTTTGCACACAAATACTACATACCAACCCTATAGGTAACATACATACATACATTTACTCACGGCTATAAATCCCTTAACGGGGTAGCCAAAGCTTTGGAATGAAAAAATCCTTAGCCACTTTTGGAAGTTCATTGGGGAAGAGATTGTAATAATAAATGTTTTTGGTGACGGGTCCCCAACCACATCGCCCAAAATTCACTTAATAAGCCCCTATACCCTTAGTCGCCTCTTACGATCACCCACGGGTAGAAATTGGGTTGTGTCATTCTAAGCCTTCACTACTCTGCAATAGGTAACAATGAATATTAAATTAAAACTTCCCACCCAGATATTTTTATTCAACTGTAAGTAAGAAAGTAGGTATGTTTATCTTAAGTATTTTAATGTTCACGAAGTTTCTTGGACCCATTTTGTGTTGTGTATGTTTCTATAAATGACTGTACTTGGGGTAAAAAATCGGAAGAAACATTTTATTATGAATTCCGATTATCCACCCCGTTCAGGGTGGCTTGAAGGACATGCGTTTCCGAATATCCGACTTAGGGAGGCTGTTTTGGGGTGGATAAACGGAATAAGCCAATTCCAAATGTATTGCCTTTTGATATATGATTATATCATACCAGTCGAAATTACTTAGGTGTTATTTAATTGTTGTTATATTTAGTATTACCACCTGTTATCAAATACATCTTTCACGGTTTAGTCCAGTAATGTTTTTGTTACTATATTTTTGTACATCTTTTTAGTTACGACCATTGCTCGTGGTTTAGTAGACTGGAATATGAATAGTAAAGAAAACTAAGAGAAAATACAAGGATGCAATTTTAGTTTCATTTCTTTATATCAAACTAGGGTGAATTTAAACATATATTACTTAATTTTTCTCATCAATCTGAGCCAAGCGAAGCGCACGGGCACTACCTACCTTTTCTCGAAGCGCTTCGTCATTGTTTTGAACCCTCATAACTTGGGTTTGGATTATGCGAGATCAACAAAATTTTCGGGATATATTGTCAATATCGGACTTATTGAACACATACATTTTTAATTACATTAGCTTTTATACATTAGATTTTCCGTTCGTTACTACAAAAACAAATGAACAGTGAATTAATTTTTCAGCTTACGATGATGTGAAGGATTACGTATCATCGTGTAAATATCACGAAGTCCTCAAACTTGATGAACGTCGCTTACTTACAGATATGTCTGTTTTACACGATTTGTTGAATGACCGCATAGATAGCCCCAACATTTTATGTCAAATCGGAATTAACACCCCTTCTTACAGAACCCGACATACACAAAAATCTTTGTTTCATATTCCACGCTCAAAAACAAACTACTCTCAAAATGCTCCCATCCGCCGTATTTTGTACGAATTCAACAACAACTTTAGTGATTTTGACCCTTTTTTTTCAAACAGATTTGAATTTCGTAAGAATGTTATAGAAACATTTAAAACGAGTCAAAGTTAACCAGTATAAGCATAATTAAAACATACATACACACATACACGAACACACACACACACACACACCTATATACTTTTCTTTCATTATCATCATAGTATCATCATTCACGGTCTTTTTTTTGGTTTTGTTCATTTTTTTTTCTCTTTTTTTCCTTGTATTTTTTGAACGTTATTTATAATATTATTATTTTTCATTTTTCTAATGTACTTGTTGTATTTTCGCGGGCAACCGCCTTAATTTCGTTCCTCTTTTGTTTTAACCGGTAATTGTGATCACCTGTCATTGGCTTTGTAAAACAATTGTATGTTCTGTACCATGTTTGTTGTGTTTACTGTTGGTGGTCAACGAATAAATAAATAAATAAATAAATAAAATAAATGTATCGAAATGGCCAAGCCACATATTTTGACTAAATTGTGGAGTTTGTGAAGTTAGGCCTTGTAGAGTTAGGGCGTGTAGTGTTAGAAGCTTGGCTCTACATGAGATCTGATAACTTTTTGACAGTGCGAGTCATATGGGCTCGATTTGGCAACATTTTACATGAAAATGTTTTTGGTGACGACGTGATAGTTCAATGGGTAGAACACAGTTATTGTGCAAACGACTAGTGTTCAAATCTCGGGTCGGGCCTACACCAATTTGTCTTTTCTAAAAACATATGTGTGGTTAATTTATCACGGTTGTTAACGGTGAGGGAAAACATCGTGAGGAAACCCACATGGCTGAGTTGTACTTAGTCATATGACAGTGTATTCGTACAAAACGGCGATAGGCCTGCCCCCTATCACGTGAGTACACTGTCCATGTAAAACGTGGGTACTCTGAACACCAGGTGACAAAGTCACGTGATGTTCAGAAGTATTGGTACCTCTGCCAACCACTTCGGGGATATTCAGCGGGAACGTTTATGTTATGTTTTTGGTGGGATTTATCTTTTCTTAAACATTTCACTACTCTAATAATTAATATTAAATTCAAAGAATAGACGTTGTCGTAATTACTCATGTAAGTTTTCATTTGACGAGTATGCATAGCTACTCACAATACCCGTATTTCTACGAGTGCGATCATTTGCTACAATTATGAGAGCGTAGACGATATACTACGGCGTAGCGTGAGTTGGTTGTAGATACTAACCAGCTTTCATTTAGGAATCTTCTGAATATTTAACCATTTTGATGACGTTGTGACGCGATGTAAAAAAAAAAGTTTATTATATGATAAGGCATATTTACAGAACAGATTTGAACAGGCGTTCCCAAAATTTAAATCTTATTGTTCATGAAAACCTCATGTGGGGATTATTACTAATAAATAAAGAATAAATAAAGGAAACAAAAATTTCGACACAGGCGGGGATCGAACCCGCGACCTCGGGTAAACGCCCCGACGCTCTGCCAACTGAGCTAATTAGTAATAATTCGGAGGTAGGAAACGCAAACACTACTTAAACGTGTAAAAGAAATAAAGGATAGAAGAATTTCGCACTGGCAGCCAATTGACGCGGTAGCTCAATTGGCAGAGCGTCGTCGGGGCGTTTACCCGAGGTCACGGGTTCGATTCCCGCCTGTGTCGAAATTTTTCTTTCCTTTATTTATTCTTTATTTATTAGGGGTTCCCAAACTAGGCAAGCCTGTATTTTGGGAAACCAGTTGACAGTTATTGTTATATTTACACTGCTAATTGAAATATACACAAGTGAATTTGATTACACAATATAGCTGAGAATTTAAGTTTAAAGGTAAAGAAGAATATTTACATGGAGGGTTATCGGGTTAGTAATGTAGGAAAACTAATTAATATATATAAGAAGATGTTCAACAAATAAATTATTATATGCAGGAATGTAGAATGCTTTCTGTGTCATCGTAATTTGCATCGAGCAGCCACCTAAACAGGTTTAATTTAACTTGGTAGGTGGTGTCGTTTTTGTTAATAATACGTTCATGTGCCATTTTGTTGTAAACTGTTATGAAAGCTGACAAGCCGTTTTGTCTAGGAAAAGTAATGTTATGTATTGTTACTTTATATTATACTTTGGCGATCTTATATTTTCTACTACTATAATTTTTACTTCTATAGACAATTAGGCATATGAATATGAAATATAATTCTATAATACAATAATTCTATTCTATAATACAAGTAATGAGTTGGGTAACCGCTGCTCTGGTTTATGATAGAAAAGAAAATTCATCATTGGCAACTTGTAAAGTAGCACAAATTATAATTTTTAGTAGACAAAGTTTAGTACTTATGGATTAAGGAGACAAAACCAAGTATAAGGCGTTGTGCTAAAATAGATGTCTGACATATTTTCAAAGAACAAAGAAACAATTTTTCGGCTATTTAAATAGAAAAATAGGGATATTTTTCGAGATTTCCCCAATTTTAGTCAAAATGGTTTATTTCTTTTAACTAAATTGCTGACAGTGGCTGTAGAATATTTGATGCTCTGGCAATTTCTCCTGGAATCCATAGCCGTAATACTGATAGGTAGTTATGTTACACAAAGCATGCGTATTGCATATAACTAACGACATAATTTATTAATTAAACCAAACAAACAAGATACCTAAAGTTAATTAATTCAAAACCTACGAATACGAAAGCCAATAAAACCGAGTATTTGTGGTTCGCAGCCCAAAGTGGGAACAGCAAAGATATACTGGCCAGTACACCCTGCTGTGTACCAACTTATAATTTGTATCTATGCTTAACTCGAAAAACATTTACACTCCGCGATGTAGGAATATGAGTGAGACGCTGCTATGTGCGTTTGAGTCCGCAGTAGTGTGCGCTCTAACATGACTCCCACAGTACTCCCCTCCTAGTAGATACGACGATATCAAAGCTAGGAGGTACCTATTACCAATTACCAAATTCAGTGTGATGTGAGCAATGAGGCCGGTGATTGCATGCCTGTAGATGCTCTGCTGAATGAGTGGTGTGGTGAGGTAAGCGAGGAATAGAAGTTGCGGGTAGATCGAGAAATGTAGTAGAAAGAAGCGTGTGTTCTTATCGAGGGGTCACCACTGTGGGAACAGCAAAGATATACTGGACAGTACACCCTGCTGTGTACCAACTTATAATTTGTATCTATGCTTAACTCGAAAAACATTTACACTCCGCGATGTAGGAATATGAGTGAGACGCTGCTATGTGCGTTTGAGTCCGCAGTAGTGTGCGCTCTAACATGACTCCCACAAGTGACAAGCTCCATTCGGAAATTGCACCGAAATCTCGTGCAATCCTGTTACGAGGTATTTGATCCGTACTTTATCGTTGCGCTCTCACGGCCAATGAATTTGAACGACCCTGTTTACGAGCACGCGTATAAAACAGAAAATATCTTTCACTTGTCTGTTTTTGTTCTAAACATACCGAAATTCGACAAAATCTGATATTTTGTTTACGTCACGATTTTAGCGTCATCGTTGTTTATTAAAAGAAAAAAAGAAAAGAAAGTCGTCACTTTATGTTTTTTCACAAATACTTTATAGACGCTGTTTTGTGTTACAATAGAACCATTTGCTCAGCATATTCTATACATACTTAATGTAAGTAAAAATATAAGAGTAAAGGAACATTCTCTCACCCAAATACATAGAAAGAAAGAAAATCATTTATTCATATTTAAAGGTACACTTTAAACACACAACAGTCATCTTAAAACAATAAGCTTATAAACTACACAATTAATCATTATTAAAACTAAACAAAAAATAACAAATAAACTTATATATAACAATTGAAATTTTCCATTTAGTGCCCCTCAGCTATGAACTGGTCACTGACACAGCATAATGCTACCGATGTGTTTAGAATAACAACGGCAACGCTGATTTTCAGCCAGTGCCAATGCATGCAAAACATATAAACCATCTCTGATCCATTGTAAGTTTGAGTGTCAAAAATGTCTTGATAAGAGTAAAAAGCATGAATAACCTTTTATAATGTAATAATTTATACTTTGAAGTAATAAATCATACTAAATAACAAGCAGACAAGACCTAACAAGAAAATGTCTCATCTAAAAATATAAATAAAATTTAGTAAGTTTCCCTTCTTTCATGTCAATCAAAAGATTATCGTATTATGCCTGTACAAACATAAATAAAGGGACTAAAAGTAATGAAACGTTCTATCTTTAATCTCAAAAGAATGAAGAATCCATTTATGTTTTAGTAATACCTACTTAAACTCTTAGTTATAATAACACAAAAGAGAAGCTTGAGCCTCGAAATAAAAAGCACATGACTAATTTAAAAATATGTAAAATAAAGTCGGCTTAGAATAGCACTACCACAGTTCTTCCCGGGTGTATACGTAAGAGGTAATTAAGGGTATTTGGGCTTTTTAAGTGATTGTTGAGCAATATTGTTGGAATGGAGACCCATCAACAATAACCTTTATATTAAAATATTTTCCCCATTCAAGTCCAAAAAGCGACTGAGGAATTTCATATTCTGAAGCTCTGGATACCCCTTCATGGGATTTATACCCGTGAGTATATGTATGTATGCATGTAAACGAGGAAACGAGGGAAGGCGATAAAGGATGTTTTTATGGCAGGTTTCTTACCACACATTGTAAGACCGGTTGACAATGTAACGTGATGTTTAGAAGTATTAGTACCTCTGCCATACCTTCAGGGATATATTAGTACTAATAGTACAAAATGTATAGATTTTTATGCCAAATCCATCTCAATCGTACAATTTTATAACAAAATCAATAAACTCAAAATATTCGAAAGATAGTGTGTATTGTATATTCAGTAATAGAAAACTCCAATTATTCATAATATACCCCGGAATCGTATACGAAATGCAGTAAGCATAACAACAGATCTGAATAAAAGATGATTAATTTGTAAAACAAAGCAATCTGGAGAGTGCAGACACGGGTGCAGAAAAATCTGCTCGAAACTGGATCGCTTCATAATAAACGAAGACTTTTTAACACAGATACGGTTGAATAACTTTTGGATTATGCATCCGAGACTTCTTGATACTGAATAGAAATAGTGCAAAACTATGCTTAACTCAACTCAGCTCAAATGTTCACGCTGTATATCCCCAAAGGGCTGGCAGAGATACTTATAATTAACATAATTAATTTATCATGGTTGTTAACGGTGAGGGAAAACATCGTGAGGAAACCCACATGGCTCAGTTGTACTTAGTCATGTGACAGTGTATTCGTACAAAACGGCGATAGGCCTGTCCCCTATCACGTGAGTACACTGTCTAAGCAAAACCTGGGTACCTTCTTTGAACACTAGATGGCGCTGCCATGTGAGTTCAGAAGTATTGGTACCTCTGCCAACCCCTTCGGGGATAAACGGCGTGAACGTTTATGTTATGTTATGTTATAATTTTGGTGCTCAGATTACCCACGTCTTGCTTGCGCATTGTAGTCTCGTAATGATTAGACATTGCGGGTAGACCTACGTTTAGGAAGTACTATGTACAAAGCTATGTAGGTTTTCTCACGACGTTTCTTCTCACCGTCAAAAACCATAATAAATAAACCTTATATATGACTTTAAAAAAGATAAATTGGTGTAAGCTCTACTCAGTATTTGAACCCGTGCCTAACTGCATGATAAACGGGATTGCTACCCACTGTATTTGGGTTTTTGAACACCTGCAGGCAAGCACGAGCACTATTTTATCGACACAATAACGGTTAGAATTAGATGGCAGTAAACGATACTAAGTAAGTGAGTAAGAGATGGCGGCTTTATCCCACGCGATAACTAGTTTAAACACGGCTCGTGCTTGCACTTCTGGTGACAATAATATTCTTAAGAACCTTTTTAGGCATAGTCTCTATTTGATCTAAATGTGTCCTTTGTGGTCGTCCTCTATCCTCTACTAACATTACCTTCTACATTGACTATATGAATATCGCACTGTGTACATGAATAACCGCAAATATATTTATAATCCATATCTCGGGTAGGGAAAACATAATTACTACCAAATACATAATTTTGTGCAAAAAGGCTGGCGTCCGAAGTATGAAGAATAAAAGAGCATGTATAAGAGATTGATGAATGTAAACGAAGCTAGAGAGGTTTGTCAGGATCGTACGAAGTGGCGATCAATAGTCTCTGCCTACCCCAATGGGAACTAATGGCGTGAGTATATGTATGTAAGTATGTATGTATAATTTTGTAAAGCGAAATTTATTTTGGCCCCATTCACCTTTAACATTTTTAATTCCTTAAGAAAATAATGTAGCAGTTTCTTAGAGAATATTAAATCCGTCTTTAGATTTTCTTTGTAGCATACCTTGAATAAACTTATTAGCCTACTTTCTTTAAATAACAATGTAGGCAATTGTATCTTTGGACCTATAAAACTAAAAGGCTTTTTTATAATAATGTTTGCTTAACACAGAGAATGGAGACCTTTGAGTATAGTAAAATGCTCCTAGGGCTAAACATTCAAATAAAGCTAATATTTATGTATATTAAAATGAACATAAATAGCTAAGATATTAAAAATAATTTTATTCTTTCGTCGAATACTAACAAATATATAAAATAAATTGACATATGTAATTGATAATGATAATCAAGCTGTACGCATTGACAGCTGTCTCGCCCTTACGCCCAAGTGACAAGAATATTTTAGCTGCCAAATTTCAAGCTCATTAATTCATGCGCGCGAATGTACTCTCTAGCTCAATAGTAAGAAAAGCGGCCAAGTGCGAGTTGGTTGCGCACGAAGGTTTCCGTACTATCATCTATATAGAAAATCACGTTAATTTTATGGGAGCCCCCCTTGAATATTTACTTTATTGACATTCAATTATTTATTTTGAAAGATCATATATCAGTGAATATTCTGTGAAAATTTAAAGAGTCAAATTGTTACCATCTTTAATATTAAGCAAAAAATACGAAGAAACACGTTTATTGTATGGGAGTCCCCCTTAATATTTTATTTTGTTAATTTTCGGAAGTTCGGAGACAGACAGACAGACAGACAGACAGCGGCGGCGGCTTAGTAATAGGGTCCCGTTTTAGCTTTTGGTTCGAAACCCTAATAATAGGTCCTAGGTAAAAGTGAGTCTAATTTATAAAATGCTGTAATTAAATCTTTAAAATATTGGTAAAGTTTTAATGAATTCGTATTATATTATCGAATTCAAACTAAAAAGGCGTCTTTTGAAGTTATTCATCTCTTAAATTTTCATGATAACTTTATAATCTTTACACGTAGCCGGTCGAAGAAGGTTACTTTATTAATTAATTCATAAAGTTTCGTAAAGAAATTATTATAAGCGCGAAATTTAACATTCCATACCAAATTCCCTTAGGTACTTAGAGAAAACAGTAATATTCTTTATTTATTTAACTTAATTTGTTTTTGATGGCTAAATAAAATAAATAAATAGAAATCATTTATTTTCAGGAATATATCCCATATTAGAAAATTACAAATTTGACATAACATCATTACATATGTTTAATCTTATCGTCATTTATAATATGTGTACAATTATTTTTGTCACAAAAAATAATATGCTCATCTTAAATATGTATGTAAAGGGTACAAGTCGGTACATTAATTTCGCTCAACACATTCGATACATTTACCATAAACATAATAACATAAACATAAACGTTCACGCCGAATATCCCCGAAGGGGTTGGCAGAGGTACTAATACTTCTGAACATCACGTTACTTTGTCACCTGGTGTTCAGAGTACCCACATTTTGCATGGACAGTGTACTCGCGTGATAGGGGGCAAGCCTATCGCCGTTTTGTACGAATACACTGTCACATGACTAAGTACAACTCAGCCATGTGGGTTTCCTCACGATGTTTTCCCTCACCGTTAACAACCATGATAAATTTACTAAAGACATATGTGTGGTTACATATGTCTTTAGAAAAGACAAATTGGTGTAGGCCCGACCCAGGATTAGAACACTAGTCGTTTGCACGATAACCGAGTGTTCTACACACTGGGCTATCACGGTTGCTAATATAAAGTAATATATAAATAAAAATAATATTACGTTAAAAAATGCTATGTATGTACTTTAAATTATGTTGCAGCTTTTAACAATTTTTTTTTTTTTTTTTAATGACTAATGATTTTAAATGTGTTTTCTTTTATTGTAATAAAAAAATTTGGGTCTGGATGGTAATCTAAGGAGAGCTAGTGTAAGTAATGCTCAAAAAGGCAGGCGTCCGAGGTGTGAATAATAAAAGAGCATGTATGGAAAAATCAATGTTTTTGGATAAAGCTCGAGAAATTTGCCAGTATTCTACAAAGTGGCGATTGTTAGTCTTCGCCTAACCCGATGGTAACTAATAGCGAGACTATATGTACGTATTTTAAGTTACATAAAACACAATAATGATAAAATCACTGGCTTTACCACGTGAAAAAATGACATTAATTTGCGCTACATTTAATCAACAATAAAAATGACAGTTCCAAATAAATCTAAAAGTTCTATTGAAATTATATATATGGCGCAAACGAATTCACTATTTCATATGTATATTCAATATGAATATAATTAGAAACTAATTAAGTCAACTGTCGGTTCCAGGTTGTTGTGGGCTGGTAATAAAACGGGTGGATGCATAGAAATTTGAGGTAACTGCTTTCCGATAGGTCACGCTTTGTTTGACTAATAGAGTGAGTGTTGGAGTTGGCTGCTGTTCAAATGGAGACGATAATGCAGGCCTATTTCCATGACGTTTGTTTAGGGTAGGTTTTGTCTTTATTATTTACTACCCGATCTCAGCATTGCAAGGGTAGTATAGCATTAAAGTTATTTTTTTTTTGAAGTACTAGTTACGATTTAAAAGTGTTTTTTTATTAATCCTCGGAAATAAAAAGGTTTAGTTTAGTAAGAACATAACATAATAAATAACATAAACGTTCACGCCGATTATCCCCGAAGGGGTTGGCAGAGGTACTAATACTTCTGAACATCACGTGACTTTGTCACCTGGTGTTCAGAGTACCCATGTCATTACAAAATTTCATTTTCCTTGCCTCTGAATCTATATTTTAGGAAATAGTTATCTCTTTTATTAAAAATTTACACTGAAAAAAGTGATAAACATTCGTCTTCGTTTAAACGTATTGGATACGTGTGCGTGTCTTTAACGAATAAAGAAAAAAAAAAATTTAAATAGTGCCTTAGTTGTTACATAATATTTGGTCATCTGATGTTTAGTTTACCTTCAATTTTATTTCACAGTTTATCCATGTGGGATGAGTCAAAAGTTTGACCTGGTTTTTACAACACCACGTCTCTATATATACATACATATACTCATAAACATAAACAAACATAACATAAACGTTCACGCCGAATATCCCCGAAGGGGTTGGCAGAGGTACTAATACTTCTGAACATCACGTGACTTTGTCACCTGGTGTTCAGAGTACCCACGTTTTGCATGGACAGTGTACTCACGTGATAGGGGGCAGGCCTATCGCCGTACATATACTCGCGGCTATAAATCCCAAAAAAGGGTAGCCAAATGTTCAAATGAGAAATTCTTCAGGCACATTCGGACGTTGAGTGAGGAAAAGATTGGAAAATATTTTAGCTCCTGTCTCTCCTCTATAACTCTATAAAAACACGGAGTTATGGGACTGTTTCAGGATTGGAATTTTTAACCCAAATCTTGTGTATTTTCCAATCTCCCAATTTACAAAACAAACCTTTTTTGTTTTGTAAATTGTTCATAAGAATCATAATCAAACCATTTTGCACCAAGTTTCTGTGTTCAAAAATGAGAATAAATATGGATATCAGTTTGGCGCTGCGGTGTTGGCCCGGTGCTGCCCCCTACATTGACCGTTGGTGATGTGTGAGAGATTGCAGCCAATCAGTCATAAATGGCGGTAACATAATAAAACATAACATAATAATAACATAAACGTTCACGCCGCATATCCACGAAGGGATTGGCAGAGGTACTAATACTTCTGAACATCACATGACATTGTCACCTGGCGTTCAGAGTACCCACGTTTTGCATGAACAGTGTACTCACGTGATAGGAGGCAAGCCTATCGCCTTTTTGTACGAATACACTGTCACATGACTAAGTACAACTCAGCCATGTGGGTTTCCTCACGATGTTTTCCCTCACCGTTAACAACCATGATAAATTAACCACACATATGTCTTTAGAAAAGACAAATTGGTGTAGGCCCGACCTAGGATTTGAACACTAGTCGTTTGCACGATAACCGAGTGTTCTACCCACTGGGCTATCACGGTTGCTTGCAATGGCGGTACTCAATTAAAATTGAGATATAATGTGCTAGTATTTACAAACTATGCATTCTGAGGCTTAAGCAGAATATTTATTTATGCGTTAGTATCATAATATATCTCTGGGAATGTTAGTTTAAAAATAGTTAAAAAAATAAAAGTTGTAAACATATTCTCAGACCTACCAAATGAATACGCAAAATTCATGCAATATACTTTCAATTATCTTCATACAATACATATTTGCATAGTTGAATGTGAAATAGAAGGAATAGTGCTTTCTATTATTCTAAGCTAACACAAAAGCAAAAATTAAAATCGCAAAAAGATTGTGATCCCTGAAATTTGAACCTGGTTCTTCCGTTCGATTAGTAATAACCAAACGGCATACCGCTACGCCACGAAGACGTTAGTATTAACTTCAAATATTTGATAAGCTGTATAACTAGTAGTCATACTATTGACAAACAATCAAATGGACATTTATTTTGATGAAAATGGATGAAACCCTTAATTTTACCAAAAAGACTGTTAGTGAAGAGTCTGATAAAGTCTTTCGATGAAAAATTGAATTTTGTAAATATGGGGAGCCATATAATAGTTACGTTTTAATGCTCCTGGTGGGACCCTTGCGAAATTTGGGATATAAAAGATATCCTATATGTTGGCCAGATGTATAAGCTACATTCACACCAAATTTGATCAAGATCCTCATAAATAAAGATGTTATTAAAGGAAAGAAAAATTTCGACACTGGCGGGGTTCGAACCCGCGACCTTCGGGTATACGCCCCCGTCGCTCTGCCAACTGAGCTACAGTGTCAGTTGGCATCCAGCGCGAAATTTCTCTATCCTTTGTTTCTTTTTTACACGTTCAAGTAGTGTTTGCGTTTCCTACCTCCGAATTTTAACTAAATCGGACGGCCACTTGTCTACCTTTTCAGATAGAATGCAAATGTTGGAAACGCCTAACTATCACATAAATTTAATGTTTTTTGACATGAATTCCTCATGTGGGGATTATTACTCATAAATAAAAGATGTTATTAAAGGAAAGAAAAACTTCGACACTGGCGGGGTTCGAACCAGCGACCTTCGGGTATACGCAAGATCAAGATCCGTTTTCTAGAATTAACGTGATGACCGGACATACAGATAGAAAGACAGTCAGACAGTTTTTTTTTTCAACAAGCACAATTTTGGCTTCAGTATCAAAAATTAAAGATATTCCATAATGTACAGTTTTGACCTCAGTGCAATCTTATTATAGTGTCGATAGATAGATTATAAATTATATACAAAAAAACATGCATTCCTTAATATGCCACATATGTATATTATGTAATAAATCTGAAGTATTCAAGTATTATTTTTAAAGTAAGTTTAAGTAGTGAGAGATTCCCTTTCCTCAGTTATAAGTAAGTTTAAAGTTCCATTTAGTTTTAAGATACGTGGTGAGAACTGTACATTTTTAGTACTACTTTGATAACCATGAATCGTACATTTTTAAAGGGCTTAAAAAACCTGATAATAATAAATGTGAGGAGATTACCGCTTAAAGTTGTAAAAAAAAGGTGTAGGGAGTTTTAAAAATAACATTATTCGTACAAAGCTGGGACGGGACTGTTGACTAGTAATAAATTTAAATATTAGGACGCAATAATCATACCTAAAGAGCTCCTAAATATTTTCTCTTTGCTTCGTATTATTCTATTATTCATTTTGAGTTCGTTTACCCAGTGTTTCCAGTAAATAAATAACACAGAGGTTTATTATAATGAAACCTACATTTGGTAAGCTAATGGCTGTGTATGACGTGTTTGTTCTTTCTAACAACAGCGCGCACCCACTTAGCCTCCATTAACCAATCGTCTGACGTCACAGCTTACACAAGCAAAGCTTTTTATATACTACAACCTACTCAATTACCTACAACATAACATATACTCACGGCTATAAATCCCTAGAAGGGGTAGCCAGAGCTAAGGAATTAGAAATTCGTCAACCACTTTTGGAAATGTGAGTGGGGAAAAGATGGTAAAAGTAAAGGTTGTTGGTGATGGGTCTCCAACCGCATCGCCCAAAAATCCCTTAAAAGCCCCAATACCGTAAGTCGCCTCTTACGTACACCCATCGGTAGAAACAGGGTGTGAGTGCGGAGTAGTGTATTCGAAGCCGACACTACACGGCAGAACCTACCTAAACTCATGGGAATTCAAAAAAGGAAAGGCAGAGCTGCAGAATTAACAAAACCATAAATCCCAAAAAATAGATAGCCAGGGCTCAGAGCTAGAAAGTCCTCAGCCCCTTTAGAAAGTTGATAAGAGACAAAATGGTAGAAATAAACTATCTTTGGTGATGGGTTTCCAACCGCATCGCCCGAAAACCACTTATAAAAGCTCCATACCCTTAGTCACCTCTTACGACACCAGTGGGTAGAAAGGGGTGGTGACATTCTAAGCCGGTACTACGCACCATATTTAACATTCAATTGATATTTGTAAATTTAATTCCATATCCATTAATAATAGCCCTAGTAAAATTTATTTAATGAGCCAGTTCGGATAGAGTGAACGTTCAGTAACCTTCCTTTTCACCTGTCAAACAAACATTTTCTTTCCCTCCACCCTTTTTGAAGTTAGGTGGGAAAAAGATCGTTAAATAAAAGTTTATTTGTGATGGTTCTCCAACCGCATCGTCTAAAAATCCAATAAAAAGCCCCAACAGCCAACACCCTTAGTCACCTCTTACAAGCAAAACGTGGGTACCTTCTCTGGACACTAGATGGCGCTGCCATGTGTGTTCAGACGTATTGGTACCTCTGCCAACCCCTTCGGGGATAAACGGCGTGAACGTTTATGTTATGTTATCTACGGATATATTATACACACAGTAAGTTTAAGCCCCAAAATAAGTATTACTTGTATTATGGGATACTAACTCAACGATATCTATACATGTAATAAATCTGTAGAAAAGTCATTTTTGTACATTGAAGAAATTGAAAAAAAAAGGCAGCGTGTGAACAGATAAGTAACAGAACCCATCTCCATCATTTTTTCAATTTTTGTCTGTTTGTCTGTTTATATGTTTGTTTGTGCGCACATCACGTAAAATCTACGAATTCAATGCTAGAAATGTTTATATACAAAAATTAAACGTAATTTGAGGTATAACTTAATTTTTGTTTCATTGAAATCGGTTTACTCATTCAAAAGATATGATTAATTTTGTGAGTTCTAGAAGAAAAATATAACGTTACGCAATTCAGTATAGTACTTGCAACATCTTAAGTCTAAATATAAAACTAATGTTGATAGTTGGAATCCAAATTCCGATAGATAGCGTTGTGCAAATGATTCAACTACTCAGAAATTTAATCATTGTACTCAGAAATTTAAGCCCACCAAAACTATGCAACGGAACTCGGTTGAGAGTGACAAATCTCCAACGAAATGTCATTGAAGCCGAATTCTTAACAGGTTACGGCTCCGGTGATGTTGTTTTCATTCTCAGGATACCTATTATCCCCAATAATTTTCCATTTACTTTCAAACGTGTGCAGTTTCCCGTAAGCCTCTGTTACGCTATGACTATTAATAAAGTCCAAGGCCAGACGTTATCCGTTGCGGTTGTAGACCTTACTTTTGATTGTTTCTCACACGGCCAACTCTATGTTTCTCTATCACGTGTTAGCAACCCAAACAATCTTTTTGTATATGCTCCGGGTAATTCCACCGCTAACATAGTGTATAGAGAAGCCTTGACGTAATCAACTATACCAAAAGTCAGGACTGTTATCTAAATCATCAAAAAGGTGATATACTCTCAACTAAACGACGTTTTTTTGGTCTCGACAATCACGCGAACGAAGTCGCGGGCACAGCTAGTATTTAATATGATATAATACACATATAAATAACATGCAAAACTAAAAACCAGTCATTTATGCTCATCACATAAATTTTACTCTCAGAAAGGATCGAACCTTCCGGACCAAGTAGCTAGTCAGCTATCCACTCGGTCATGGACGTCGTTGATACCTTACCGCTATATCAATCTGTACGATCAATCCGTGCCATCCTGCTATTGTAACTTGATTAATTAATATCCGAATAGCAATCAAATCAGTGAGGTTAGGCTAAATACCTAAAGGTGTACACAATCAGCCGCTCTCACACAACACAGACAGCTCTCAACACTTCTCCGTTTGTTTCTTGGCGTATAGTCGACGACACAGACGACGAAAATGTTTAATGCTATTACTGTATGCAGATTTGTCATGCATTTTCTTTTAACATGGTGTGTAAAACTTATGAATAGCATACAGAATGAGATACTCGTATAATACTTGTATCAGAGGAACGACAGAATGCAAACAACTTCTAGCTATTCATTACACTCTTATGTCTGTACATTAGAAAGCTTTCTTTGTTTAGCTGGTTTCTCAATGCTTTTTACAGAAGTGTATACTTCTACACACAAGGGTTGGCACAAGTAGTATTGCAAAAAAATATGTTGATCCCTAGACACTTTTGATGTGTGTACTTGTTAGACTGATGCAAATTTTACCATATAGGTTATCTTTCATTATAAGTTGTCGTTACTATTCAAATTGATTCTATGGTAATAATAATAATAATAAGAGGGTCTCGTGAAAGCCGAAACCGAGAAGCGTCGGAAGTATCTCGATCTGGCTCACGAGATCACCGACATGTGGGATGTGACATCGACTGAATTTATCCCGATTGTTTTGTCCGTGAACGGGTTAATTCCAACCAGCCTCGCGACCAACTTGAGGCGGTTGGATTTCTGTGGCGTGTCGGTTCCAGCACAAATGCAGAAAGCGGTGCTGCTTTATACGGCTCGGATCGTCCGTCGTCGGTTCTTGAACCTGACTCCCTGACCCCGACCGACTGTGCTCTTGTCGGGGAGTACCGCCCTTAAAATTTTATATTTTCTTTTTTGGCCATGGGAGAGGCGAGAATCTAAAAGATACCAAATAGTAATAATAATTGTTTTTTAGGGTTCCGTACCACAAAAGAAAAAAACGGAAAAATTATAGGATCACTTTATTATACGCCGGTCAAGATCGTTTTTCTCAGGAACTCGTGGAGCTATCAAACTGAAATATAATACTTAGGTCTACTGTCTCTGGAATCTGTTAAAAATCAAACTCCTAAGCCAACGCAATCAAAAGATACAGCCATTTAGGCCGCAAATTTTCAAAACTCGCACGGGTATCAAAACCTACAGGGTACTTCCATTAAACTTGGAATTTAGAAATTTAGTACGAAGTTACGTCTTAAAGTACAGACGAAGGAGAAATTATGGGAATTGTAAGTTTTTAGTTACATCTTATAATAAAAAATATTTTTGAAAAATGTCAAGGTGGGTGAAATTTAACTTATATACCTGCAGGTTTGTACGTAACCCTCAGAGCGCGAGTCCAACTCGCACATGACCGTTTCCTGATACCTTTTTTATGGGTATTCTCTTAGAGCCTCGGGACTCGAGAAGATACTATAATTCCGCCTCTAGAACTCAAATAGTTCGAGAAAACAGAAATCCTATCCAGTACCCTCTCCACATCTCGAAAGGTGACGGACGCCCACCCCTTGTTTATATACCAAAATATTCTTCTCAAGCAATTTACACCAGTGAGTTAGTGATAAAAATAACATACATACATGCACACATATACTCACGGCTATAATTCCCTAAACGGGGTAGCCAGAGCTTTGGAATGAGAAATTCCTCAGCCACTTTTGGAAGTTTAGTGGGGAAAAGATGGTAATAATAAATGTTTTTGGTGACGGATCTCGAACCACATCGCTCAAAAATCATTTGAAATGCCCTTATGCCCTAAGTTGCCTCTTACGATCACCCACGGGTAGAAATGGAGTAGTGTTATTCTAAGCCGACTCTACACAGCAACTAACTAACCATAACTAACTAAAATAACATACATGCATAGCAATACGGCCATAAATACCTAAAAAAGGGTAGTCGGATCCTCAGAGCTAGGAACTCCTCAGCCACTTTTGGTATTTTATAGGCGAGAAGATGGTAGAAATAAAGTATCGTTGGTGTTAGGTCCCAACCGAATCGCCCAAAGACCACTTAAAATGTCCCATACCCTTAGTTACCTCTTACGACAACCGTGGGTAGAAAGGGGTAGTGACATTGTAAGCCGGCACTACACGGCCAACGGTACTTCCTGGCCATTTTACGTGTAAAAATGTGAGACGAATAACGAACAAGCACACGCAAAATAACCTAACCGTCTACCAAAGTTAAGTCCCTTACTAAAGAAATATTGCCATAAGTGATGAATATAACTGCTAAACTTAAGGAGGATACACCACAACATTCCCCGATATTTAAAGCTAAATTCTGAACTAAACAGAATCACACAAAAGTTTCCTATACAAACAGATTGTTTGCCCATAAAACCTAGGAAGCAGCTTTCAATGCAGTTACAACGGAAAATATGGTGTAAATTTCAAAACTACCTATTCGCTTCAACAGTACAAAACTTTAAATTGTTCAACTATATCTCTATCTCACTCATATCCCTTGTATAAAAAGAGAACAATGTATATGCGAGAACGTTCAAATACTAGTTTTACAAAGAATTGTATTGAAAATTCACTGCCACCGTACGGAATTTTGTTTATCAAATGTTATTGAAAACTTGGTAAAATGTTTGTTTTGAATGTCAGCGTAAAACCGGACCGAGTTTGTAGACTGTCATAAATATCATTTTGAAATGTCGCTTGCAAAATGTTTGCAAGTACTTTAGTTGAGTGCTGCCGTTCCGTTGAAAAAGTAATGTCGGTTTGAGGAAATTCATGAGAACTTAGGGCCGGCGCTGCTGACTGCCGGCATGGCATGGCAAAGGATTTCGGTACATATATAGCATTTTTAATCTTATTACCATGCGTATAGAATTCATTTTGACACAACGATGCCGAGGGAGGCCGCGGTAGGACAGAACGTCGGCATCGTTGTGTCAAAATGAAGTAAAATGAATTCTATACGTATAGTAATAAGATTAAAAATGCTATATCTGTACTGAAATTGTTTGCCATGCCATGCCGGCAGTCAGCGCTGGCCCTTACACTTACCGCTATAAATACCTTAATGGGGTTACATTGGGGTAGGCAGATACTATCGATCGCCACCTTGGAAAATCTTGACAAATATTTCTTGCTTCCCTTACATTCATAACTATTCTCACACATGCTCTTTTATTCTTCTCACTTCGGACCACCGCCTTTATAAGAACGTTTTCGATCTGGTCTAGAAACGTTTTACGAGGCCGTCCTCTGATAACGATACCATATTGGCTCTATATATCTGTTTTACAAGAAAATAATATAAAATGCCCCAATACCCTTTTAGTACCTCGGGTGAACTCCCATGGAAAGAAATGGTATAGTGCCAATGAAAAACATATAGGGACATTTTAGTATAGTCATCCATTTGCTGTGTAGTGCATAGGCTTAGAATAGCACTACCCCATGTCTTCCGGTGGGTGTACGTAAGAGGCGACTAACGGTATTGGGGCTTTTTCGGGATTTTTGGGCGATGCGGTTGGAGACCCAACACCAACAACCTTTATTTTTACTATCTTTTCCCTCTGGCTACCCCTTCTTGGAGTTTATAGTCGTGAGTATATGTATGTATATGTCATCCATAAAATAACGCTGCCATTTTCAAGTTTGAGATTGAACTATCTTCCATATAATTGGTATAAAATTAATCATCCAAAAAAAGTGAGACAGAGAGAAAAAAAAACTGTTTGAGAATTAAAAAGGTAAGGAAAAGTGGTAAATAGAATCTTCAGTGATCGATATAAGTTTAAGCCACTATAAAATTGATTTTGGATTGATCCAAACACCCTATGGTACCACATTCGAAACATATAAAAGGACATTCGGTAGTGCTATTTTTAGTTAAGCTATTCCAATAATCTTATCCATTACCACATTGCTAGTTTGATACTTTTTCAGAGATTGTGAAAGTGAACTTAAGTATGTACATACTCACGGCTATAAATCCCTAAAAGAGGTAGCCAGAGCTTTAGAAAACGAAAATTCCCTGTCACTTTTGGAAGTTTAATGGGGAAACGTTATTTAAATAAAGGCTGCTAGTGATGTGTCTGCAACAGCATCGTCTAAAACTCTAGTATAAGTCCCAATACCCTTAGTCACCTCTTATGAACACCCACGAGCAGTATTAAGGTAGTGCTATTCTAAGCCGACACTACACAGCGACCTTGATCATTGTAAAGAGCGAACTCTTTAAAACCATATTCTATTTATTCTAATACGTATATATTTTTTCTGGGACATTGTTAAAGTTTTCTTTACAAATACTATATACAAATGACTTTTTCTTTGGAACATCGCAAAGTTGTAGAGAACAGTTTCTCTCCCCAGAGCAATTAACTGTAATGGAGATCGATTCAGCCCGCAAACTTTTAGTTTCCAACGCGATTCCGTGATACTGTGTCGACCTATTACATACACAATTTACAACCTAAACGAAAATATAAATCAAAATATATACTATAAAAGAAAAAAAAAGTGAAATTCATCGCTCTCGCAGTAATGTACCGTGTATAAAATACTGACAGCATTTCTTCTTAGAATGGCCTAATATCACATTCATAGTCCTGAGATTATATATACATACATTAATTTTATATTCATACATACTTATACTCACGGCCATAAATCCTTTAACGGGAAGGTACAGCTTTGGAATGAGAAATTCCTCAGCCACTGTTGGAAGTTGATTGGGGAAAAGATGGTAATAATAAATGTTTTTGGTGACGGGTCTCCAACCACATCGCCCAAAATCACTTAAAAAGCCCCTATACGCTTAGTCGTCTTACGATCACCCACGGGTAGAAATGGGGTATTGTTATTCTAAGCCGACACTACACGGCATATATTCACGGCTGTAAATAACTGGATGGGGTACCCAGAGCTTCAATATAATTTGTGTTATCGCCCAAAAATCACTTAAAAAGCCCAAAACCCTTGGTCGCTTATTACGAACACACAGGAAAATATTTGGTTCACAATTTGATGGTTAAAGACCCATATCTATTCTGCCAGCTTTAAGTAAAATATTTGAAAAACTAATGTTCAATCAAATGCTTTTGCATTTCGCTTCTAACAAATTGTTTCATCCAAAACGATTTGGCTTTACAAAGGGCCGCTCTACCACCGATGCAGGCGTTGCCTTAATGACACACAATTTTGATTTGTGGGAACGTAAAAATGATGCTATTGGTTTGTTTTGCGATCTTACGAAGGCATTTGATAGTGCAAATCAAGAAATCCTTTTTATTAAATTAGAACATTATGACATACAAGGTGACGCACTCAAATAAATAAAGTCTTACTTTTCTGATCGGATACAGAAAGTGCAAATTAATAATACAATATCACTTGGAACTTATGTAAAAATGGGTGTTCCGCAGGGTTTTATTTTGGGCCCATTTTCATTTTTGGTTTATATTAATGATTTGCCGTTCATGGTCGAAAAAATGTCCGAGATAGTGTTATTTGCTGATGATACTTCCTTAGTCTTTTTTGTTTATTGTTGCCTGAAATACAGGTAAATTACCTAGCTCAGGAACAGGAAAATGTTATATTTTGTACTTTAAATAACTTACTAGGTTAAGACGAATATTATGTACTTTTGAAAACTGAATAAATTTTTATTATTATTATTTATTAGTATTTGACGTTAAAAGCAATAATGAGAATATTGACAAGGTAAATAATACGGTTTCACAGAGTCAAACAAGGTTTGCTTCTAATAATCTTGTACTGAATGGCAAAAAAACTAAATGCATTAAATTTGTATTGCCCAATGTTAAGACCATTGATAAAGAAATAATTTTAAATAATGAAAATATAGTTTGTTCGGATGACACAGTTTTCTTAGGGATAACTCTGGACTCCAAGCTCCAATGGGGACCCTACATTAGCTCCCTAGCTAGCAGGCTAAGTAGTGCTGCATATGCCGTTAGAAAAATGAGACATTTGACAGATGTACATACAGCTCGATTAGTTTTTTACAGCTATTATCATAGTGTAATGTCTTACGGTATATTGCTCTGGGGCAGAGCAGCTGATGTTGGTTCCGTATTTATTTTCCAAAAGAGAGCAATAAGAGCTATTTATAATTTGAGATTACGATATTCCCTAAAAGAATTGTTTAAAACCATAAATATAATGACGCTGCCATGTCAATAAATTTATGAAAATATTATGTATGTTAGATAAAATCAGGTGTCTTTTGTAAAAAATAGTGACAGACATATTCGAAATCTGAGAGACAACAATAAAATAATAATACTAAATACAGATTGTCAAAAGTAAATACATCTTTCACGGGTTTATGCGTAAAAATGTATAATAAAATACCTGAGGACATTTTAAATTTATTAGAAACAAAATTAAAAGCAGTAGTTAAAAGAAATCTTAGCTCGAAAGCCTATTACAATGTCAATGATTACATTAATGTTGAAGTGGCTTGGTGTCATCAGGGCTCTGTGCAGGATTTTTTTCCGGGCAAACACCAATATTGTAATGGACGTAAAAAAAGATGTGTGTTGACGAGTTTCTTAAGGGTTCTTCTCTCAACATAACACCTTCCGAATCCGATGTAAACTTAGCATTAAGTTGGAATTTGACTTTCAAAAAACAATGATTTATCTTTTTACTTTGAAATAAATGATTATTTTATTTTATAACTTAATTTAAATCGAAACACGTTTTCGATCTTTACCACCAGTTTCATTCCAAAAAGGTTTAAGCAGAAATTTGGAATCGCATATTTGTTTATCAATTATTTATTATTATTAAAACGCAATAATGCTTAACAGCTATGGCCAACACGCAATTATTGTTAGGTAGTACAAAAAATACATACAAAATAGAAGTTAACATTCACAACAAATATAACTAACTTCATTAAAATTTCACATTCACAGCTAATAGAATTAAAATTACACAAAATGAAACAATAATAAAATACAACAAACATTTAAAAATTAAAAGAATTCAAACTTAAATACATTGAAATCATATTAATCAATAAAAAATAACATACATATATCTAGGAACTAAGTACCAGTTTACACAGCTTAATAAGAGAAGGTAACGTAGTGTGATGTATGTCGGCATCCTGACATCGCTCTAAAAAGTTATTGATATGACAAATAGCCCTGACAGTGGGGGCATTCTGTCCACGTACTGTGGTGACCTCAACTACGGGCGCGAGGGCGGGCGGGCGCGCGTATGCGGCGCTATATACTTCTATCACTTTGGTAGGGCGCTTTTAGTGTCACGCGGATTTGCTCACGCACGCGGGATTGGACCGCATGCGTAACATTTCACGCTGCGGATCATACGCAGCATGAGTTTCAGTTTTCTACAGGCTGCGTAACGGTATAGACGTGTTCAAAAATGATCAATGTCAGAAGAATATGTGTCGCTTACATACTTTACAAACGACGAAACAAGAAGACAAGAGTACATGTTGATCCCTTTCTTGAAAATAGGCTTCTTGCTGGGGCGTTTGTTACACACTTTGGAAAACTACAAAATAATGAACGTAAATTTAAAAATTGCTTTCGAATGTCCATTCGTTCTTTTGATGGACTGTTGTGTAAAATTGAGAATAAGCTATTAAAAAGCAGTTTACGAAGGATTACAATACAACCGATTGAGAGGCTCGCTATTACAATAAGGTAAGTTTTAAATTTTAAATATTTCATTTCCTGCTATGATTTAGTGGAAAGGGATTTGAACAGGTAGGATAAACGTTTTTTGACTTCAAATTACTGTCATGTGTAAATTTACATGTGCAAAAAAAAGATTTTGTCATGTACTCTGAAATTTCATTGTTCATAATTTCATTCAATTTCATATTGAAATTTCATAAAATAAGATTATTTCACTCATAAAATGTCGCCATTAAAGTGGAATCATTCCTACTTTCATCACACGCTACTTTTTATAATATAGATAAAAGTTATAGGTTTGCACATGACATAAAATTTAAAGTCAAAGAAAGTCCTTAATTGGTTTGGGATTGGTACGTTCAACCTACATACACAATCCTTTTTTTTATCTGATAAAGTACACATGGCCACAGATCAAGTTACCCAAAACCAGCATAAATGGAACTCGCGCCTTGCGTATTATCATACTTAGGTAACCCGTCAAGTTAGATCTAGCACAATTAATAGTCAAGACGGCATGTGTACTTCACAATTTCATAAGGAAACGGGATGGCTACAAGGTCAGCCATACATTTGTCACAAATGGTTTTACGGGACCACTACCCAGGCAGCAGACTGAAAGTAGTAATACGTCGGCAAGTAATATCAGAGATATATTTGCAGATTACTTTATCAATGAAGAAAAAGTCTCCTGGCAACACCGATATATAATTAATTAACTAAACTCAAAAGGTTTTAGGTTTTTGATTTTATTTGTGAATTAAATAATTATGCTTATATTAATAAAGTAATGATGCTTGTATAAATAAAATAATGAACCAAACACATACCCGCCTCTTTTCGTTCCTCTCCGCTCAAATTTTCGTAGTTAGGTGCCAATTCCTTCAAAATATTTCAGCATGCAGCCTCCCTCGCGTCCCTGTTTTTGTATAATTCATTGCGTTTATCCCACAAAACGGGCCGCAGATGAACTTCAATGATTACTCGTTCTGTATCGATTTTCATTTCGGTAGTACAATACGGCGCGTACGCCCCGCTCGACTCTAAAATGGGCACTGAAGTTGTAGGCAGCGGCGCTTCGCTTAAGCGGTTATTACATTACGCAATATTCAGACAGTCTAACTTAGATTGAGCATGGTGTAATAAGAGTTAGCAAGGTAGCCTGTCTAATTAGAGCGACCGAATGGGTTCGGCCGTGCTTACTTGCTTGCTTGCTGAATACCGCGTAGTGTAATAAGATTTAGCACGCTATGTGGCGTACCTATTTATTACACACATAGTTTATGTATATTTTACAATATTTACATATTTACAATTTTTACACTTTTATTTATTTTTTAATAAAATAATAATAATAAAAAATCTGTGCAATACAAGACCAGGTTATCAAGACGCGGAACTATCGGAAATACATCCTAAAGGACGGTACCACAGACGTTTGTCGAGCATGTGGCCGTCCCGGAGAGTCACTTAGGCATGTTATTTCCGGTTGTTCGGCTCTTGCTAACACTGAGTACTTGCACAGACACAACCAAGCAGCCAAAATCCTGCATCAGGAGCTCGCTCTAAAATACGGACTCTTGCAACAGAGGCTGCCGTATTACAAGTATCTGCCGGAGCCAATCCTAGAAAACGACCGTGCCAAAATCTATTGGGACCGATCCGTTATCACGGACAGGACTATTCTAGCGAATAAGCCTGATATCGTGGTATGGGATCGGTCGCAGTCGAGGGTATTTCTAGTGGATGTCACTATCCCTCATGACGAGGGTCTCGTGAAAGCCGAAACCGAGAAGCGTCGGAAATATCTCGATCTGGCTCACGAGATCACCGACATGTGGGGTGTGACTTCGACAGAAATAATCCCAATTGTTTTATCCGCGAACGGGTTAATTCCAACCAGCCTCGCGACCAACTTGAGGCGGTTGGATTTCTGTGGCGTGTCGGTTCCAGCACAAATGCAGAAAGCGGTGCTGCTCGATACGGCTCGGATCGTCCGTCGGTTCTTGAACCTGACTCCCTGACCCCGACCGTCTGTGCTTTTGTCGGGGAGTACCGCCTCTCCCATTTAAAATTTATATTTTCATTTTCGGCCATGGGAGAGGCGAGAAACAAAAATGCTTTTCGGAATAAAAATATATTTTATGTGTGTAATTTTATTTCTATATGTACACAACAATATACGATACATACATTTTATTATTTCTCATATTTACACATTTATTTTATTCCCATACAAAATAATTATATTAATTTATTATCTAAAACGCAATTCCCACTTTGCCGTTTTGACCGCAAGTACTTGAACACCTGACCACTGCGTCGATTCATCGATGTCCTGTGATTGGCTAGCGGCCGGTGGCGTGATGTGAGTCAGCGCGCTTGCAATGTCTAGGATCTGCATGGCGACAGACATCAGTTGAGATTTATTATCGATACGCACGGATGTAATACGTTTCCTATTGTGCATTGCGCTCCGTAATTGTTATTCGTTATCTTACTGTCTATCCTTTCTTGTTTCTTGTGCACCTTCGTTTTAATTGTATGTTTAGTTTGTTTTATGTAAATTGTGCCGTATTATTGACTTTGTGGAACAGTGAACATATAGTCATACAACAATCTTTGTGAATATTATTTGTTAGGGTTCCTCAGTACAATTTACCTCTTGCACAAAGTTAGAACCGAACATTAACTACCAAAGTGGTGACCCCGAAACTGAGTACAAACGGAACAATGAGTGACAGTGTAGATAGTGGTGATGACACAGCACGCGAAAGGCCAGGAGCCGGGAGCCATGGAGCAGATGGGAACAGCAGCCGACATACCCGAAAGTCGAGACGGCAGTCCGCCGAGGTGTTTCGCGTTGGCATACGCATACCCCCATTTTGGCCAGAGAAGCCTGCCATTTGGTTCGCGCAAATCGAGGGTCAATTCTCCATTAGTGGTGCGACTACTGACGCTACCAAATACAATTACGTAATTGGAAATTTAGAGAGCCAATACATTGCCGAAGTTGAAGACATATTGATGCTGCCAACTGACACACCCAACAGGTATGAGAAGCTCAAAGCAGAATTAATAAAGCGCCTTTCGGTGTCCAAGGAGAGGCGAGTGCAACAGCTGCTCATGCACGAAGAGTTAGGTGACAGAAAGCCATCTCAGTTCCTGCGGCATTTGCAACACCTTGCTGGAGTTGGCGTTCCGGAGGATTTTATAAAAACGATCTGGACGAGCCGCCTCCCCCAGAGCACACAAACAATTATTGCATCCCAGGACTCGCTACCCATCGACAGAATCGCAGACCTCGCTGATAGGATTCACGATATCGTGCCACCCCCTCACCGCCAGGTAGCATCTACGTCTGCGACACCTCAACCACCGTCATTGGAGAGCATGTCCCAGCAGATATCAGAATTGACTGCGCAGGTGCGGGCATTGTCAGCCCGCGTGAACGACTCGCCTAGATCGAGGCCGAAGAGTAGAGGTAACGACAGGACTAGGAGGAACAGCCGTTCCAGGTCCAAATCAAGTTACCGCAAGCACCCGCTTTGCTGGTACCACTCACGATTTGGAGCATACGCCAAGACCTGTATTCCGCCTTGTGACTACTCGTCGGAAAACGCTCGGGGCAGTCGGTGATGGCGACTAGCGATTGCCCGAATTCTAGTGGTCGCTTATTCGTCACGGACCGAAGATCCAAGGTGCAGTTCCTGGTGGATACCGGCAGTGACCTGTGCGTCTTCCCCCGTTCGTCAGTTAATGAGCGGCGAGTGAAGACAAACTACCAGCTGTGCGCCGCCAACGGTAGTGCCATCAACACATATGGTTACATACAACTGAGCCTGGATCTGGGACTACGGCGGGATTTCGTGTGGAAGTTTATTGTCGCCGATGTGACTAAGGCGATAATTGGTGTAGATTTTTTAAGTTTTTTTAATATTGTTGTTGATTGTAGACACCATCGCCTGATAGATAACTTAACGTCATTGTCAACAAATGCTATTAAGGCCCTACATGTAGATGTGTTTTCTGTTAAGGTCTCAACTGGTGACTCTCGGTACCATGCGATCCTCGACGAGTTCCCAGAAATAACTCGACCAGCAGGTACAACACATACACCGACACACAACACACTACACCACATACGCACCACTCCAGGACCCCCCATTTCTTGTTCCCCCCGCAGATTAGCACCCGATAAACTGATTATCGCAAAACGGGAGTTTGAAGCCATGCTGCAAGCTGGTACAGCTCGACCATCGGAAAGCCCCTGGTGCTCACCCCTTCATTTAGCGCCGAAAAAGGATAACGGTTGGCGTCCATGCGGCGATTATCGCTTATTAAACGCCCGAACTGTGCCGGATAAATATCCTATCAGGCACATACATGATTTCTCACACAACATTGCAGGTTGTCAGGTATTTTCTACTGTAGATTTGGTCAAGGCATACAACCAAATCCGCGTGTCGCCTGAAGACATACCCAAAACTGCAATTACTACCCCATTTGGACTTTTCGAGTTTCCATTCATGACCTTCGGTTTAAGGAATGCCGGACAGACATTCCAAAGGTTCGTGGATGAGATGACTCGTGGCTTAGAGTTTTGTTATTGTTTTTTAGATGACTTCTTGGTGTTTTCCAAGGATGAGGCAGAGCACGAGGACCACCTCCGTCAGTTATTCACTAGGATGAAGAAATACGGAATCCTAATCAACACCTCAAAGTGCGTTTTTGGCGCTTCTGAGGTAACTTTCTTAGGCTACCACATTTCTACTGCCGGTACTAAGCCCCTTGACTGTAAGGTCAAAGCAGTACAAGCTATTTCTCCACCTCGCACGGTAAGAGAGCTTCGTCGCTTCTTAGGGATGCTTAATTTCTATCGCAGGTTTATTCCACGCGCTGCCGCAATTCAAGCCCCGCTTAATGCTTTGCTTACTGGATCCGTCAAAGGTTCCCATCCTGTTGAGTTCAACGATCAAGCTTTATCCGCTTTCAATGCTTGTAAGATTAGCCTTAGCAATGCAGCACTTCTTGCTCATCCCGATTGCAACGCTAAGCTTGCGCTTGTGACTGATGCGTCAGATATTGCTATAGGTGCAGTTGTTCAGCAATGGAGCAACGGAGTGTGGCAACCTCTGGCATTTTTCTCACGGAAACTCTGCCCTTCACAGGTGAAATACTCACCCTATGATCGCGAGTTGCTCGCGATTTACGAGAGCGTAAAATACTTCCGCCATATGCTAGAGGCACGGCATTTCACTATCTATACTGACCATAAGCCCTTATGTTTCGCTTTTCATGAGCGAAAGAGAAACTGTTCTCCCCGTCAGTATAGGCATTTGGATTTCATCTCTCAGTTCACCACCGACATTCAACATATTTCTGGAAGAGATAACGTCGTTGCCGATGCACTCTCTATAGTCGAAGAACTAGAGATGCCAGTCCAAATTGAAATGCTAGCCACAGCCCAAGCCTCCGATCCAGAATTACTCACTTTTCTTAAAGGGCCAACTTCTCTTCGATTAGAAAAGGTTAAGGTTGATGGTTATCGTACTGAAGTGTACTGCGACGTCAGTACAGCGATACCTAGACCCTTCGTGCCCAAATCACTTAGAATGCAAGTTTTTTTCCAGCCTACATTCTCTTAGCCACCCCGGCGCCAATGGTACAGCGAAGTTGGTTAGTCAACGTTTCGTCTGGCCCGGGATCCGCAAGAATTGTCGAGAGTGGGCTAAATCTTGCCAAGCGTGCCAGCGAGCTAAAGTAACCCGTCACGTATCCGCCCCGTTGGGTAGTTATGAGTTGCCAAAAGCTCGTTTCCAATTTGTCCATATTGACTTGATTGGACCGCTGCCTCCTTCGGCTTCTAATATTATTTGTTAGGGTTCCTCAGTACAATTTACACCTTGCACAAAGTTAGAACCGAACATTAACTACCAAAGCACGCTAGACTGTTCATTTATCGCGCGGCAGAGCGAAGGCGTGTGTGACATGTGTTTTGCTGTGGCGGGGCGTGTACAATGGCTTGTTCAAAGGAAAAAGAAGTGCTTTTTAATGTTCTCGATTTGTATCGAGGCATGCCATATTTATGGCAGAAAATTCATAAAGATTATTCCAATCAAACACTTCGTACTTAAGCGGTTATGACAACCGCCACCGGCTACGTACGCTTTGAAAATGAGTTAGCATGCGGTATTCAGCACAGTCTAATAGCGAGCTTGTCTAGTTAGACTTTAAGACAGTCTTACTAAGACTGTCTGAATATTGCGTAATGTAATAACCGCTTTACGCATGCGGATACCCCGTACCGGGGTGACGCCCCGCACAGCGCCCCGCGTCCCGCGTGCGTTTATCACGCTTTACAATAGATACCTATATGAAATTGTTCTTTGCGGATGCTACGCATGCGGTCCAATCCCGCGTGCGTGAGCAAATCCGCGTGACACTAAAAGCGCCCGTAGTCTGGAGAGTATTATGCGAAAAAAGGATTCGATTTTCAATTTCATTAATAATTATTATGCTTTCTCAGTATTCGCTAATGACATCCATTGGTTACCAACAAGGTTTTGGGTTTATTATATTTTGTGAAATGACTTTTTATGTCATTATACATTGATGTTTAATACGATATTTAGAGGTGTTTTATATTTTAAATTAAAAGATATTTCAACACACTAAAAAGTACTTTAAACTATAAATGCTAAATGTAACATCTGAAAAACAAGGTTCTGGAATTGTAAAAAATATTAAAATTCACAGTTAGGTTTATCCTAAAACTTCTGTTTTCAATTTCTTAAGAGAATTGTGAGTAATTCATAGAGGTAGGTAATACATAAAGGAATAATATTTTACTACTAGTAAACATACCATGGTATTGCCGGCTTTTCAAGTGGGTTTTGGGCGATGCGGTTGGAGACCCATCACCAGCGATATTTTATTTCTACCATCTTGTCTCCTATCATCTTCCAAATCTAGCTGCGGAGTTTCTTGCTCTGAAGCTCTGGCTACCCTTCTTTGGGACCTATGGTCGTGAATATATGTATGTATGTAGCAAACATAGTCTGAGGTTTTGTAACGTTGTGGATATTATAAAAATCTAGGTCAGCCTTTTTAATTTCATAGACATGACTTCTACTGTAAACGCCATTAGTAACCAAATTTACGTATTTGCGCTTCAAAAAAGTCTGGTGTTTTTATAAATAACATTTAAATTAAGTTAAGTTTTAAGAAAAAGAAATGGTTCATCTTTTATTATATATGAGGAACGTTCTGGATGTAATGAGAATAAAAAAGAAAAGAAAAAGAATTCACTAATGAATCTAAGTCTTAACAAATTTTCATGTAAATCTTGTACCATTATACAAATAAAAGAGACATAAAAAATCGCGATTTCACAGTGAATTCATCTTTTAACTACAATGTTGTTTTGATTCCTGGTTACAAATATAATATAACTCATTTAAGATATATGTGAGGGTGAAGTAAACTGGCTACCATGTTTAATACGATTTTGCGTCGAGTATTAATTCAAGATATCAAAGACAATCCAGCTAAGAGACTACAAGTACACAATTTCTTTTTCTATTCTTTTATTTGTCAATTCTGTAAAGTTATTTTACATACATAACGATTTATCAAAACATATAAAAAAATATGCATACATATAATACGCCTCTTATTGATCGTTTTTGGTTTAAATATAAATGTTACCTTAACCTAACCTTTTCATGACATATATCTTAATAACTTATAGTTGAATAATAATGTAATAATAAAGATTAATATAATAATAGTATAGGAAATCAAACATCACTATAAACCATTTGTAAGAATAAAGATATTATGATATTTGAGGGTTAAAATGTAAGAGTTCGTTAGTATGTATTTTTTATGAAGAATTACCATTATAACCCTGGCGCGACTACGTCGCGTCCTATAAAATGAGTTTATTTTGAAATTTTCCGACCAATCACAGCGCAGCTCTTTTGAATTTCTAGAGAAGTTTTCTGATTGGCCGGTTTAAAAAAAATTTGACTAATCACAGCGCATCTCTGATCGACTAAAGTTTGCGCGCGCTTATGACACTCAAGCAAAGTCTATGGGCCAAAATCGAAACTTTGAAATCCTGTAACAATTAACTTAATCCAGTTACATCAGATGTCTGTGATGACATCAGATGTGCACACCACGGCCGCGAAATGAACAAAACGACACCTGAACCAAATTTCTAGCTTAACTCATCGCGTCACAGTCTTCCGGGCAAAAAAGAGGCTAACAGAAATAATATATAAAGATTATTATTATTATTTATTCCATTCATATTTATCTAGCTACTAATCCTAAAAAGGGGATAGGCAAAATTTCGCAATTAGATATTTCTCAGCCACTTCTAAAAGCTGACTAAGTAAAAAATGAAATAAACGAATTTTGATGGTGGTTCTCCAACGACATATACTCACGGCTAAAAATCTCTAAACGGTGGTCAGAGAGCAGAAGTTGAGTGATTGAAATATTGTAAAGTAACGCCCGATTTCTGAATTGAGTATCCATCTGAGAACAACTTAAGTATCGTTCTGTCACATTCAAATCTTAACAACTGAATGAGACAAAACGATACTTTAGTCGTTCTCAGCTTGAATACTCAATTCAGAAATCGGGCGTAAATGTTTTTGGAATTGGTCTCCAACCACATCGACCAAAAATCTCTTAAATAGCTGTTAGTACTATTATAAGCACTCAATGCTACTACACAGCACACGTCAACATTCAGAAAAATGATCACTATGATATAAATTAGCAAAAGAAATATTTTCGGACTTCGGATTATTTGGACTGACAGAGTTATGAGAAACATAGCGCACCTGACATGATTCAATGTTCAATGAAAATAGTTTCATAAATTTTACATTAGTAATTGATTTAACGGAGTATATTGCGGCGAATACACTAGTATGAATAGAGTATTTTGAATATCACAATAAAATAAAAGCAATTTCCGAAAAAATACAATTCCATTTACATTTAAATCGTACCTGAAATGAAGCATCAAAGGCAAATTATGCAGGCAATTCTATAGGTCGACCTGAATGACCAGAAAATAATATAAATTTATGCTCGTACTAAAGTTAGAGTGATTACAGCATACATTTATTTATTAATTGAATAAAAACTAAGAACTTAGTTTCACCTACCTTAATTCATCTACTCACGTACATACATACATACATATACTCACGGCTATAAATCCCTAGATGGGGTAGCCAGAGCTAAGGAATCAGAAATTCCTCAGCCACTTTTGGAAAGTTAAGTGGGGAAAAGATGGTAAAATAAAGGTTGTTGGTGATGGGTCTCCAACCGCATCGCCCAAAAATCCCTTTAAATACCGTTAGTCATCATCTACTCTCAGCTAGAAATCCCAAAAAAGAGGTCGCCAGAGCTTTAGAAGTTGACGATTTATAAATAGTTAGTATTGGAAGAATGTGCTCAACAAGGCAGGTGTCGAAGAATAATATAATCAAAGAGCATGTATGAAAACATTGATAGATGTGAACGAAGCTAGAGAGGTTTGCCAGGATCTCACAAAGTGGCGATTGATATTCTCTGCCTAACCCAATGGGAACTAACGGCGTGAGTATATGTATGTAAATATTAGGTATCCAACCATATCATACTAAGCTCACTTAAAAGGCTTCAAAACCTCAAGTCACTTCACACACAAACACGGGGTAAAATGAGTCAGTGTTAGTACAAGCCGATACAACACAGCTTCAGTTTTACCTATTTCATATTCAGTTATATGCTTACATCTACATTGGCTCAGTGGGTGGAACACCGATTATCGTGCAGATGTTGAGGGTTCAAATCCCGGGTCAGGCCTACTTCATCTTTTTAATGACACATAACATAACATAACATAAACGTTCACGCCGTTTATCCCCGAAGAGGTTGGCAGAGGTACCAATACTCCTGAACTCACATGGCAAGCGCCATCTAGTTTTCAGAGAAGGTACCCACGTTTTGCTTAGACAGTGTACTCACGTGATAGGGGGCAGGCCTATCGCCGTTTTTGTACGAATACACTGTCACATGACTAAATACAACTCAGCCATGTGGGTTTCCTCACGATGTTTTCCCTCACCGTTAGCAACCATGATAAATTAACCACACATATGACTTTAGAAAAGACAAATTGGTGTAGGCCCGTCCCAGGATTGGAACTCACGCCCTTCTGTTTTCGGGCGGGTGTTCTACCCACTGGACTATCATGTTACACATTAATTAAATTAATGACACATGTGTGGTTAATTTATCAACATTAAAGTAAGGTACTCCGAACAACAGATGACGATGTCACGTGATGTTTAGAAGTATTTGTACGTCTGTCAACCTCTTCGAGGATATACGGTGAGAACAAACACAGAACTAGTTATAATTGAAACAACTATTGATTTTCGGATATTTTAATCGCGTGTTATTACATTATTTTTAAAGCCCGACGTTTCGAAAACTTTTCAGTTATCATGGTCACGGGAAGACTGAGGTGTTATTTGTCATTATACAGTACTATAAAATTATTAATACTAACTACCTTCACAAAATTTTTAAGTTACATTTGCGTTTAATATTTGCTATGTACAAAAAGAGCTAATGTTATCTGGAGTCTTGCTAGTGTTCTTCCCTCGCTTAGTTGTGCTAATGATCGGGTTCCAAGCAGGTGGTAATTGCCAACCATCATCTCTATTGAAGTTTGGATGTTTCTTTATTTCAATAGACTCGCGTATCATTCTAGGTATCAATCGATTCTCTTTTGCTAGAATTGTAGGTTTGTCAAAACGCATGTAGTGGTTTGGCTTATCGAAGGTGTGTTCACACAAAGCAGATCTTCCAGGACGCCTATTCTTCATATCAGCAATATGTTCTCTAACGCGAGTTGCTACACTACGCTTTGTTTGGCCGATGTATGAAAGACCACACTCACAGTCTAGTTTATAAACGCCTGCATCTTGTAAAGGGATCTGACATTTGATAGGTCTTAGAAACTGACTTATCTTTTGGTGCGGCTTGAAATAGGTCTTAATGGAAGCACGTTGTAACACAGTACTAATTTTGTCTGTTACACCCTTTACAAAAGGTAGAGTAGCAGGGAGTCTTTCGACAGTAGGTGGTTTATCGGAGGAGCGGTGACGTTGGCGGGGCAATTTCAGCTTGTTGTTGTGAAGAACTTGTTTCACATGACTGAGCTCTCCAGCAAGATGGTGTTCGTCACTGTTGGTAAGTACGTCACAGTAGCTACTGTTGGTAAAACTTTGTTTCAGAGAGC
>OY755183.1:1918582-1956666 GCA_963576735.1 Bedellia somnulentella
CCTATCAAATGTCAGATCCCTTTACAAGATGCAGGCGTTTATAAACTAGACTGTGAGTGTGGTCTTTCATACATCGGCCAAACAAAGCGTAGTGTAGCAACTCGCGTTAGAGAACATATTGCTGATATGAAGAATAGGCGTCCTGGAAGATCTGCTTTGTGTGAACACACCTTCGATAAGCCAAACCACCACATGCGTTTTGACAAACCTACAATTCTAGCAAAAGAGAATCGATTGATACCTAGAATGATACGCGAATCTATTGAAATAAGGAAACATCCAAACTTCAATAGAGATGATGGTTGGCAATTACCACCTGCTTGGAACCCGATCATTAGCACAACTAAGCGAGGGAAGAACACTAGCAAGACTCCAGATAACATTAGCTCTTTTTGTACATAGCAAATATTAAACGCAAATGTAACTTAAAATTTTTTGAAGGTAGTTAGTATTAATAATTTTATAGTACTGTATAATGACAAATAACATCTCAGTCTTCCCGTGACCATGATAACTGAAAAGTTTTCGAAACGTCGGGCTTTAAAAATAATGTAATAACACGCGATTAAAATATCCGAAAATCAATAGTTGTTTCAATTATAATGTGCAATCGTGAAAATCTTAGAAAATACTATGGGGAAAAGATAGTAAAAATAAAGGTTGTTGGTGATGGGTCTCCAACCGCATCGCCCAAAAATCCCTTAATAGCCCCATATCGTTAGTCGCCTCTTACGTACACCCACCGGAAGAAATGGGGTAGTGCTATTCTTAACCACTACAATACAGCATTTAAATATAAATAGGAATGATCATATAAAATAAATAAAAGTAGGCGATAGGTCTTCAGCCATGTAGCTCAAACCGTCACTTAATAAGGCCTAAGCGCTATACGAAACGGACACAACACAGCATATAGAGATACAGTATAGATGTATCGTCTATTTCAGCTTACCAGTGCACTAAAGTTAATGAAGAGATAAGAAAGAATGGTATATCTCATTGTGTGCGATAATATCGACAAGAAGGGAATAAGCCGGTTATGGCTCCGCTGACTATTACAAAAGAGGACTTTTTCACTTTTATAATTTTCAAAGGCTTCATAGATAAAAAAACGTTTCCTTTAGTGGTTTTGCTCTTAAATTGAATAAAAATATATCTCAACTATCTAACATAACATAAACGTTCACGCCGTTTCCCCCGAAGGGGTTGGCAGAGGTACCAATGCTTCTGAAAATCACGTGACATAGTCATCTGTTGCTTGGAGTACCCACGTTTTGCTTGGACAGTGTACTCACGTGATAGGGGGCGTGCCTATCGCAATTAAGTACAACTCGGCCATGTGGGTTTCCTCACGATGTTTTCCCTCACCGTTAACAACCATGATAAATTTACCACACTTAAAACTTTAGAAAAACCAGATTGGTGTAGGCCCGATCCGGGATTTGGTCATATCGTTTATTATAACTATCTTGTTGTTACATCACCGTTTTATAGATTATTTGATTCACTAACCGTTCTTACATAATATGATTAATTAGTGAAAAGTAATTACTGATAACAGTTGTTATTGTATTTTTTAATTAAACCGCTACAATCGTGTTCAGTTATTTATTTTTATTACATAACAGCCGAAATAGCTCAGTTGGGAGAGCGTTAGACTGAAGATCTAAAGGTCCCCGGTTCAATCCCGGGTTTCGGCAACTCTTTTGTTCATTATGCGTATTCAGCTTATTCATATAAAATTTTAGTATTAAACATAGAAACAATAAGTTTTTCTTGTGTTTAAATTTGTAGCAAAATTTGTTATTTAATCACTTTTTTATATATAACTACTTCTGTGTTTATTCTCGCCGTATATCCCCGAAGAGGTTGACAGACGTACAAATACTTCTAAACATCACGTGATATCGTCATCTGTTGTTCGGAGTACTTTACTTTAAAGTTGATAAATTAACCACACATGTGTCATTAAAAAGACGAAGTAGGCCTGACCCGGGATTTGACCCTCAACATCTGCACGATAATCGATGTTCCACCCACTGAGCCAACACCGTTGCCATGTAGATGTAAGCATATAACTGGATATGAAATAGGTATGTAATTGCTGTGTAGTGTCGGCTTAGAATAGTACTACCCCATTTTTTCCGGTGGGAGTACGTAAGAGGCGACTAACGGTATTGGTTGTATTTAAGGGATTTTTGGGTGATGCGGTTGGAGACCCATCACCAACAACCTTTAGGTAACCATCTTTTCCCCACTCAATTTTCCAAAAGTGGCTGATTAGTTTCTTCCTTCGTCCTTAGCTCTGGCTACCCCTTCTAGGGATTTAGAGCCGTGAGTATATGTATGTATGTATGAAATAGGTAAAACTAAAGCCGTGTAGTATCGGCTTGTACTAACACTGACTCATTTTACCCCGTGTTTGTGTGTGAAGTGACTTGAGGTTTTGAAGCCTTTTAAGTGAGCTTAGTATGATATGGTTGGATACCTAATATTTACATACATATACTCACGCCGTTAGTTCCCATTGGGTTAGGCAGAGAATATCAATCGCCACTTTGTAAGATCCTGGCAAACCTCTCTAGCATCGTTCACATCTATCAATGTTTTCATACATGCTCTTTGATTATATTATTCTTCGACACCTGCCTTGTTGAGCACATTCTTCCAATACTAACTATTTATAAATCTTCAACTTCTAAAGCTCTGGCGACCTCTTTTTTGGGATTTCTAGCTGAGAGTAGATGATGACTAACGGTATTTAAAGGGATTTTTGGGCGATGCGGTTGGAGACCCATCACCAACAACCTTTATTTTACCATCTTTTCCCCACTTAACTTTCCAAAAGTGGCTGAGGAATTTCTGATTCCTTAGCTCTGGCTACCCCATCTAGGGATTTATAGCCGTGAGTATATGTATGTATGTATGTACGTGAGTAGATGAATTAAGGTAGGTGAAACTAAGTTCTTAGTTTTTATTCAATTAATAAATAAATGTATGCTGTAATCACTCTAACTTTAGTACGAGCATAAATTTATATTATTTTCTGGTCATTCAGGTCGACCTATAGAATTGCCTGCATAATTTGCCTTTGATGCTTCATTTCAGGTACGATTTAAATGTAAATGGAATTGTATTTTTTCGGAAATTGCTTTTATTTTATTGTGATATTCAAAATACTCTATTCATACTAGTGTATTCGCCGCAATATACTCCGTTAAATCAATTACTAATGTAAAATTTATGAAACTATTTTCATTGAACATTGAATCATGTCAGGTGCGCTATGTTTCTCATAACTCTGTCAGTCCAAATAATCGGAAGTCCGAAAATATTTCTTTAGCTAATTTATATCATAGTGATCATTTTTCTGAATGTTGACGTGTGCTGTGTAGTATCATTGAGTGTTTATAATAGTACTAACAGCTATTTAAGAGATTTTTGGTCGATGTGGTTGGAGACCAATTCCAAAAACATTTACGCCCAATTTCTGAATTGAGTATTCAAACTGAGAACGACTTCAATATCGTTTTGTCTCATTCAGTTGTTAAGATTTCAATGCGACAGTACGATACTTAAGTTGTTCTCAGCTGGAATACTCAATTCAGAAATCGGGCGTTACTTTACTATTTCTACCACTCAACTTCCAAAAGTGGCTGAGGAATTTATTATTCCGAAGCTCTGACCACCTCGTTTAGAGTTTTTAGCCGTGAGGATATGTCGTTGGAGAACTACCATCAAAATTCGTTTAATTCATTTTTTACTTAGTCAGCTTTTAGAAGTGGCTGAGAAATATCTAATTGCGAAATTTTGCCTATCCCCTTTTTGGGATTAGTAGCTAGGTAAATATGAATGTAATAAATAATAATAATAATGGTAATTCTTCATAAAAATTATATACTAACGAACGCTTACTTTCTAACCCTCAAATATCATAATATCTTTATTCTTACAAATGGTTTATAGTGATGTTTGATTTCCCATATTATTATTATATTAATCTTTATTATTACATTATTATTCAACTATAAGTTATTAAGATATATGTCATGAAAAGGTTAGGTTAAGGTAACATTTATATTTAAACCAAAAACGATCACAAAGAGGCATTAATAATATATATTTTGATAAATCGTTATACATGTAAAATAACTTTACAGTATAGACAAATAAAAGAATATAAAAAACTAAATTGACGACGTGATAGCTCAGTGGGTAGAACACCGGTTGACGTGCAAGCGACTAGTGTTCAAATCCCGGGTCGGGCCTACACCAATTTGTCTTTCCTAAAGATATAAGTGTGGTTAATTTATCATGGTTGTTAACGGTGAGGGAAAACATCGTGAGGAAACCCACATGGCTGAGTTGTACTTAGTCATGTGACAGTGTATTCGTACAAAACGGCGATAGGCCTGCCCCCTATCACGTGAGTACACTGTCCATGCAAAACGTGGGTACTCTGAACACCAGGTGACAAAGTCACGTGATGTTCAGAAGTATTAGTACCTCTGCCAACCCCCTCGGGGATATTCGGCGTGAACGTTTATGTTATGTTATGTTATGTATAAAACTTAATTGTGTGCTTGTAGTCTCTTAGCTGCATTGTCTTTGATATCTTGAATTAAGACTCGACGCAAAATCGTATTAAACATGGTAGCCAGTTTACTTCACTCTCATATATATCTTATATGAGTAATATTATATTTGTAACAAGGAATCAAAACAACATTGTAGTTAAAAGATTAAATCACTGTGAAATCGCGATTTTTTACATCTCTTTTATTTGTATAATGATACAAGATTTACATGAAAGTTTGTTAAGACTTACATTCATTAGTGAATTCTTTAGTCATTAAATTGAGCAACAGTATATTTTGGTCTTTATTTTATGCGACTAAATTTCCATATCATATGTATAAATATATTATTAAGTTAATATATATTTTTTGTCCTCATTAGATTCAGAACATTTCTCATAAACAATAAATGGCCAACCATTTATTTTTCGTAAGAACTTAATTAAAATTTTTGAGATAAAAACACCAGAAGTTTTTTTTAGCGCAAATACGTAAATTGGGTTACTAATGGCATTAACCGTAGACATCATATCTATGAAATTAAAAAGGCTGAACCTAGATTTTTATTATATCCAGAACGTTACGAAACCTCATGCGGATCAGACTATGTTTGCTTCATACATACATATACTCACGACCATAGGTCCCAAAGAGGGGTAGCTAGAACATCAGAGCAAGAAACTCCGCAGCCACATTTGGAAGATGATAGGAGACAAGATGGTAGAAATAAAATATCGCTGGTGATGGGTCTCCAACCGCATCGCCCAAAACCGAATTGAAAAGCCGGCATTCTAAGCCGGCACTACATGGTATGTTTACTAGTAGTAAAATATTATCCATACATACATACATATACTCACGCCATTAGTTCCCATTGGGGTAGGCAGAGACTATTGATCGCCACTTCGCATGATCCTGACAAACCTCTCTAGCTTCGTTTACATCCATCAATCTTTTCATACATGCTCTTTTATTCTTCATACTTCTGACGCCAGCCTTTTTGAGCACACTCTCAATTTGGTCCAAGTGTGTTCTCCGTGGTCGTCCTCTACTAACATTACCATCCACACTAGCTCTATAGATCCCTTTTACCAATTTTCTATCATCCATCCTCTCTATGTGCCCAAACCATCTCAACATTCCTTTTTCTATCTTTCTTACAATATCATCTTTCACACCACACTTTTCACGAATAACACTATTTCTCACTCGGTCACATAATCTAACATTACAAATTTTTCTGAGGGACCTCATCTCTACTGCATTCACTCTGCTCTCATGCTTCTTCTGCCACACCCAACATTCGCTTCCATACATAAGCGTAGGAACAAGAACAGCATCATGCACAGCCATTCGGGCCTTTTCAGACACCGATTGACAGGTCATTAGGCTATTCATTGCTCCATTTACCGCATTACCCTTTTTCACTCTTCTTTCAATATCTTCAGCACATTTTCCATCCCTTGTAAACAAACTTCCCAGATATACAAACTCCTTCACCTGTTCCACATCCTTACCATCAATCATTATCCCTTTTTGTATTATCTTTATGAATTACTTACAATTCTCTTAAGAAATCGAACACAGAAGTTTTAGGATAAACCTAACTGTGAATTTTAATATTTTTTACAATTCCAGTATCTTGTTTTTCTGATGTTACATTTTGCATATATAGTTTAAAGTACTTTTTAGTGTGTTGAAATATATTTCAATTTAAAATATAGAACACCTCTAAATATCGTATCAAACATCAAACATAAAATTTTCATTTCACAAAATATAATAAACCAAAAACCTTGTTGGTAACCAATGGATGTCATTAGCGAATAGTGGGAAAGCAAAATAATTATAAATGAAATTTAAAATCGAATCCTTTGTTTTAGCATGATTCTCTCCAAACTACCAAAGTGACTGAAGTATATGCGATTCCAAATTTCTGGTTAAAGAGCTTATTCCATTACACTTTTATCGTTGCTGAAATCGGAGGTCCTTCACAGTCACTGCCGCAGAAGGCCACAGACGCTTGTTATTCCACTACACCGATTTCAGTTTCTGAATCATTCGCGAGCGCGCGATCGATGTTGGTGGGCGGTCGTACGAAATTGCTCCCGTCTTTTTTTTAAAACGCTCTCTATCAAACTCTCTTATGGACTATCCCACTCTCATTCAATAAACGACGACACATTGCGTCTATATATCTCTTTCGCTACTATACTTACATATATCCTATTCATGTACACAACCTTTTTCAAATATTTTTACGTCATATTTCACACAAAATATTAAATTGGCGGGAACTCCTATATGACTTAAAAATAAAAGCATATTTATTAAAAAGTTTGCCGGGGTCGTACGAAGTGGCGATCGATAGTTTCAGCCTACCCCAATGAGAGGTAATGGCGTTAGTATATGTATGCATATATGTGATTGAACGTATTTGCTTACCCCAATGGGAAATAATGGCGTGAGTATATGTAATGTATGCATGTATGTAATTATACGCCTGTGCCTACCCCCACGGGAAGTGATGGCGTGAGTATAAGTATGCATATTTGAAACAATACGTATCTGCCTACCCCTTACGGAAAAATGGCGGGAGTTTAAGTATGTATGTATGTAATTAAAAATATCTGCTTACCACAAGCGGAAGTAAAAGCGTGAGTATATGCGCGTATGTATGTAATTAAACGTATCTGCCTACTCCGATGGGAAGTAATGGCGTGAGTATTTATAATATAATATAATTTGCATGAATGTGATAAAACGTATTTACCTACCCCAATGGGAAATAATAGCGTGTGTATATGTATGTATGTATGAATATAATTAAACATATCTGCCTACCCCTATGAAATGGAACCCCTACCTACCTAACTACCCCTGGAATTAATGGCGTGAGCATATGTATATCTGCTATAAAACTTTTATTATCTTTTTTTTTGTTTACGTAATTTGCAATCATAGGCATGAAAAATTTTGGCACGTCCTCTCGCTGTGGCGGGCGCGAGGCGATTAAATCGTCTGAACGTTATTCCACCTTCCTGAGACGGAGCTACAAAAAATTTAGTGAGCTAGGAGCCAAAATTTGTCTACTTTTCAGAAGCCTAGCGTTCTGAACGTTATTCCACCAGTCTGAATTCAGATTCTGTGGCTTTCGGACGTCTGAATTCAGACAAATGGAATAAGCTCTTAAACCTTTTTGGAATGAAACTGGTGGTAAAGATATTGAAATTGGAAACGTCTTCGATCATATATACCAAAGATGCCGCACTCCATACAAATTCAACGCACAAAAAAATAGGTAAAAACAACTTTTTAAGTTAAACGGTTTTATTATTAACATACAGAGCAATGATTAAGATAAATGTACTAAAAACCTAAAAATAATAATAAAATAGATACAGTCGTGGGAATTATATACATATACATAGACTAGACTACAATAAAACCGTGGGACACGTCAATTGTCTACAATCGTTGATTAAAATGTTTGTTTTGTAATGTTATACTATAATTGGGCAGTTGTTCAACCGACAACGATGGACATGTGATAAATAGGGCAGACTGTGGAAACAAGCTAGCAAGCTCGATTATAAGCGAGTTTCAGGGTTTCATAGTGTTGAGCGAGTAGTACTTTTATCATATGTTTTGTCGATTAAAGACAAACTGCGAGCAGTGAACCGATTCATCGCCAGCCAGCAGTGTAAATTTCCAACGAGAAACTAGTTGAAACATCTCTTTTATTTACATGGAGTGTATGACTATTGAAATTTCCATGAGCAAGAAAATAGTAAGTAATTTCCTCACCGTCTGTGGGCCAACTGCGACGGATTAAACGTTTCTTCTATCGCACATTAAGTCGATAATTTGTAGACAATTGACGTGCCCCACGGTTTTATTTTAGTCTAGTCTATGTATATGTATATAATTCCCACGACTGTATCTATTTTATTATTATTTTTAGGTTTTTAGTACATTTATCTTAATCATTGCTCTGTATGTTAATAATAAAACCGTTTAACTTAAAAAGTTGTTTTTACCTATTTTTATTTTCTAGTTTTTAGTTTTTATTTCGCATTCTGTTTAATTCATATAGTGCTTCATTATTGCAAGGTTTCTTGCCCGTTAGTTTATTGCAGTCCAACTCCTCTATACGTAATCCCTGCAAAGATCTGACTCTACTAAGAGCCACGTAGGCTTGACCTTCTTCAAACAGTTTCGCACCTAAGTATACGACTGCGTAATCCACAGTGCTGCCCTGCATTTTATGTATTGTAGAAGCCCATGATAGTATTAAAGGCAACATTCTTCTTTCAGCTGTCCCGTAATTGTACTTAGCTGGAAACTGCATGGCTTTCGGGTGTATAAGATGTACTCCGTCTCTTGCGAAATCAATTCGGACGGCAGGCATACATTTGAGTTCGACGAAATTGAGGCCAAATAATTTCGTTGATGTATCCTATAGCGCCATTTACTAATCCCTTTGAAACGTCAATATTGGACCGTAGCATGACTTTTGCCACCACAAATATTTCCAGTTCCGCTGGTAAACCCCCAGTTTTGTTGATATCAGCTGGTATTATAGTAGCTATATCCACATTGTCTGCTTTTCGCGTGGCATGTACTAGCTGATCCTGCGCTTTTATTTTGTAAATGTGAGGACCATTATTTCTGTACAAATTCAATACAGCAGAGTTGTGGTCGTTAACTTGTTGATTTGTGGGGTATACCCTTAATGCTTTGTCTATTGTAAATTCATCACTCGTGTCTTGAAGAAGTCTTCCCATTAAAATACTAAAATGTTGGGTTGTTAGCTCACCGACTCTCAAAGCATTCAAAATATTAATAAGAGTTTGGTCAGCTTGCTGACGCATATTTTCAGTTAATTCACACAGCGTGAATAAACGCCAGATATGTACAAGGCTATATACAACAAGATGCGCCTGAGTCTTGAGGGGAAAACGCTAACGACATATCATTTTTATCCACCCTAATGCCATACAGTTCTCGGCGCGTTTTAACCTTTCACCTTAACTTGGGTGGTGTACCGCTAACGACGTATAATTTTTAGCCACCCTAACGCCACACAGTCCTCAACACGATACAAAATCCACAAGTCAAGAGACTTGGGTGGTGGATTCAGGCTGGATTAATCAGATACCTAAATAAATTACAGATTCAATTTCTAAATTTAAATCTTATTATTATATGCCATTTCGTGGCTGCGCCCATCTAAAATATTGATTTGGTATAGTGCATTGTATGGCGACCATCTTAGATTTTAATTTTGCATAGTAAATTGTATTCTACTTGTTGAGACCTTTCATTTGATACCCATGTTGATGGGATTGATATAAAACCTAAGTTATCCGCCATTTTGTAGAGCCCGCCATCTTGGATTTTAATTTTATATAGTACATTGTATTCTACTGGTTGAGCACATTCATTTGATACCCATATTGATGGGATTGATAAAAACTACGTTATCCGCCATTTTGTGGAGGCCGCCATCTTGGATTTCAATTTTTTTATAGTATATTGTATTCTGCTTGTTGAGCCCTTTCATTTGATACCCATATTGATGGGATAAATAAAACCTAAATCATCCGCCATTTTGTAGCGGCGGCCATCTTGAATTTATAATGATAATGAATAAATATTATTGTATTGTCACCAAAACCCAAAGTATATACAAAATTTCAGATTAATCGGTTGATAGGAAGGAGGTCAAATTTGAATTACTAAATTTGACCCAAGAATAAAAAACCAAACGGGGTGAGCTAAATAAAACCGTTTAATAATAATAATAAAAAACCGTTTAAAAAAGTGGACCGCGCGAATGACAAGACTGTTTGACAATCAAATATTATTTTTTGTACAATTATCGACCTTACCGCATTTTCTTAAGACCTATTATTTATTGCAAGATCTAGCATGCGACTGGAAGTGAAACAGAACAGTGCTTACCATATAATAAAAAAGCACTGTTTTGCCGGGCCGTTTTTCGTGCTTTTTTGGTGTATCTTTGGTATATATGATCGAAGAAAAACGTGTTTCGATTTAAATAAAGTTGTGAACCAAATGTTTTCCCGTGTGTGTTCGTAATAAGCGACCAAGGGTGTTGGGGATTTTTAAGTGATTTTTGGGCGATAACACAATTTATATTGAAGCTCTGGGTGCCCCATCCAGTTATTTACAGCCGTGAATATATGCCGTGTAGTGTCGGCTTAGAATAACACTACCCCATTTCTACACGTGGGTGATCGTAAGAGCCGACTAAGGTTATGGGGGCTTTTTAAGTGATTTTTGGGAGATGTGGTTGGAGACCCGTCACCAAAAACATTTATTATTACCATCTTTTCCCCAATCAACTTCCAAAAGTGGCTGAGGAATTTCTCATTCCAAAGCTCTGGCTACCCCGTTAAGGGATTTATAGCCGTGAGTATAAGTATGTAAGTATGTATAATTGATACTATTTATATATAATCTCGCGTCTATAAATGTGATATTAGGCCATTCTTAGAAGAAATCCTGTCAGTATTTTAGACACGATACATTACTGCGAGAGCGATGAACTTCACTTTATTTTCGTTTATAGTATATATTTTGATTTATATTTTAGTTTAGGTTGTAAATTGTGTATGTAATAGGTCGACATAGTATCACGGAATCGCGTCGGAAACTAAAAGTTTGCTGGCTGAATCGATCTCCATTACAGTTAATTGCTCTGGGGAGAGAAACTATTTTCTACAACTTTGCGATGTTCTAAAGAAAAAGTCGTTTGTGAATCGTATTTGTAAAGAAAACTTTAACAATGTCCCAGAAAAAATATATACGTATTTATGTATTAGAATAAATAGAATATGGTTTTAAAGAGTTAGCTCTGTATAATTATCAAGTTCGCTGTGTAGTGTCGGCTTAGAATAGCACTACCTTAATACTGCTCGTGGGTGTTCATAAGAGGTGACTAAGGGTATTGGGGCTTATCAATTGAGTTTTAGACGATGCTGTTGGAGACACATCACTAGCAACCTTTATTTAAATAACTTGTACCTATTAAACTTCCAAAAGTGGCTGAGAACTTTCGTTTTCTGAAGCTCTGGCTACCTCTTTTAGGGATTTATTGCCGTGAGTATATGTATGTACATACGTAAGTTCACTTTCACAATCTCTGAACAAGTATCAAAATAGCAATGTGGTAATGGATAAGAATAGCACTACCGAATGTCCTTTTATATGTTTCGAATGTGGTACCATAGGGTGTTTGGATCCATCCAAAATCAATTTTATAGTGGCTTAATCGATCACTGAATATGCTATTTACCACTTTTCCTTACCTTTTTAATTCTCAAACAGTTTTTTTTCCTCTCTGTCTCACTTTTTTTGGATGATTAATTTTATACCAATTATATGGAAGATAGTTCAATCTCAAACTTAAAAATAGCATCGTTATTTTATGGATGACATATACATACATATACTCACGGCTATAAACTCCAAGAAGGGGTAGCCAGAGCTAAGGAATTAGAAAATCCTCAGCCACTTTGGAAATTTGAGTGGGGAAAAGATAGTAAAAATAAAGGTTGATGGTGATGGGTCTCCCACCGCATCGCCCAAAAATCCCTAAAAAGCGCCAATACCGTTAGTCGCCTCTTACGTACTCCCACCGGAAGACATGGGGTAGTGCTATTCTAAGCCGACACTACACAGCAAATGGGTGACTATTCTAAAATGTCCCTATTTTTTTTCATTGGCACATACCATTTCATTCCATGGGTGTTCACACGAGGTACCAAAAGGGTATTGGGGCATCTTAAGTGGTAGGACAACCACATTGTATAATTATTTTATATTTAAGGCTATTATATTTATTATTTTCTTGTAAAACAGATATATAGAGCCAATATGGTATCGTTATCAGAGGACGGCCTCGTAAAACTTTTCTAGACCAGATCCAGATCCAGATCGAAAACGTTCTTATAAAGGCGGTGGTCCGAAGTGAGAAGAATAAAAGAGCATGTGTGAGAATAGTTATGAAGGTAAGGGAAGCAAGAAATATTTGTCATGATTTTGCAAAGTGGCGATCGATAGTAACTGCCTACCCCAATGTAACCCCATCAAGGAATATATAGCCGTAAGTGTAAGTACTCATGAATTTCCTCAAACCGACATTACTTTTTCAACGGAACGGCAGCACTCAACTAAAGCACTCGCAAACATTTTGCAAGCGACATTTCAAAATGATATTTATGACAGTCTACAAACTCGGTCCGGTTTTACGCTGACATTCAAAACAAACATTTTACTAAGTTTTCAATAACATTTGATAAACAAAATTCCGTACGGTGGCAGTGAATTTTCAATACAATTCTTTGTAAAACTAGTATTTGAACGTTCTCGCATATACATTGTTCTCTTTTTATACAAGGGATATGAGTGAGAGAGAGATATAGTTGAACAATTTTAAGTTTTGTACTGTTGAAGCAAATAGGTAGTTTTGAAATTTACACTATATTTTCCGTTGTAACTGCACTGAAAGCTGCTTCCTAGGTTTTATGGGCAAACAATCTGTTTGTATTGGAAACTTTTGTGTGATTCTGTTTAGTTCAGAATTTAGCTTTAAATATCGGGGAATGTTTTGGTGTATCCTTCTTAAGTTTAGCAGTTATATTCATCACTTAGGGCAATATTTCTTTAATAAGGGACTTAACTTTGGTAGACGGTTAGGTTATTTTGCGTGTGCTTGTTCGTTGTTGTCTCATATTTTTACACGTAAAAACGCCAAGAAGTACCGTTGGCCGTGTAGTGCCGGCTTACAATGTCACTATCGCTTTCTACCCACGGTTTTCGTAAGAGGTAACTTAGGGTATGGGACCTTTTAAGTGGTCTTTGGGCGATTCGGTTGGAGACCTAACACCAACGATACTTTAATTCTACCATCTTCTCGCCTATAAAATTCCAAATATGGCTGAGAAGTTCCTAGCTCTGAGGATCCGGCTACCTTTTTAGGTATTTATGGCCGTATTTTTATGCATGTATGTTATTTTAGTTAGTTATGGTTAGTTAGTATCTGTGAAGTGTCGGCTTAAAATAACACTACCATATTTCTACCAGCGGGTGATCGTAAGAGGCGACTTAGGGTATAAGGGCATTTCAAATGATTTTTGGGCGATGTGGTTGGAGACCCGTCACCAAAAACATTTATTATTACCATCTTTTCCCCACTCAACTTCCAAAAGTGGCAGAGGAATTTCTCATTCCAAAGCTCTGGCTACCCCGTTTAGGGAATTATAGCCGTGCGTTTATGTGTGTGTAAGTGATGGGGTATAGTATGAGTCTATTATCAGAAGGTTTATATAGCGATAAAGGAAACAACACACTTCAGTTCACGAATTCCCGGTTATATTATCACGTAACAATTTGGAGGTTAAACAGTTCAATATAAAGTAAAGTATAGTATATGTCTGGATATGAGAGCGAGCGAACGATGACTGGCTAGCGAGCGCTGTCCGCTCCACAGTATGACTTTCTGCTTACCATGCGGTAATGTAACCCTACATCACACCCCTCCTAAAATTTGGCTAAATTTAAAATTATACAAACCAAATTTTAACGAACGAAAACGAAAGAGGTAAAACGGAGTTGTGATTACAAATATTCGACGCGACTATGAGTCACTGTGTTACAATAACAAGTTGGAATGTGCTATTCGACAGTTTGATAGCGTAACAGTCTATACAAGATCATAACATAATGAATAGTTACAATGAAACATAAGTTATAACATTTACTCTTAGATTGTATTGTTTGAAAAGTCACTTGAGTTGTATTTAAGTTTATAATATGAGTAATAGTCAATATTCCAACTTAGAACTAATTAGCTTGTAGGTATTACATGTATAATTCAAATTAAATTTATTAAATTAAATATTTATAACATTGTGTTTTATTATTTACTTAAATAGATATCCTTCTGTCAAAACAAGATTTTAGCTAACAAGATTTTAATAACGTGGTATTGGGAAGATGTAAACTGAAAACTTACAACTATGAAAACACTACCTTAGTGGGTGTTTGTTGATGCTCGGTACTCGCGGTCTTGGGATGCCTTACGATGACGTTGTCTAGTGTGGCTGAGTACCGAGGAATGCGAATACTAAATGAGAAAAAAATAATATGCTTGCTTAAATGCTAACTTACCTATCGAAACGTACAGGCGGCCTAATTATTCTGCCACTCCGCGTTTTTTGGAGATTCGGGTCATTGGCCTCGTCGCGATGTAACGTTTCATGTGAAGATACTAGTGCTGATGGCGCAACTGAATTATCAGCGTTGTTTAGAATGTACGCGGGTTTGAGTCTGTCGATTGAAATATTTGCACGCCGGTTAGGTAACTGTAATTCGAAAACTTTCGTTCCCCTTTGAATAACCTGATAAGGTCCGTCGTAAGGTGTTTTCAAAGGTTTTCGAACGGTTTCGTCTTTTACGAAAACATGACTGCATGTTTGTAAGTCGCGATGTATGAACCATTTACGATTATCGCGGTGTGAGATAGAAATTGGTTATAAATTGTTGATCGCTGATCGAATATTTTCAAGAGTTGCGTCATCATAACTAGCTGGTGTCGATTCGAAAAAATCGTTTGGTAGCCTAAGTGGCTTACCGTAGGTATATTCGGCTGCACTGACGCCGTTTTCACTGCGTCCAGCTGCTCGAAGACCAAAAAGAACCGTTGGTAGCTCGCTGATCCATGAACCAGTGTTCAGACGAGACATCAACGCTGCTTTCATGCTTCTGTGCCAGCGCTCAACTAAACCATTAGCCTGCGGGTGATAGCTTGTGGTTCTTAATCTTTTAACTCCTAAATACTAAAGTAAATCATTAAACAGCTGACTTTCGAACTGGCGACCTTGGTCCGTAGTCAGCCTGACTGGACATCCGAAGCGTGTGAACCAACCCTCGTAAATTACCTTGGCTACTGTTGACGCTGTAATGTCCTTGATTGGAAATGCTTCGGGCCACCGCGTGCCCCGATCTATTACGGTTACGCAATATCTATATCCGTCTTCGGTAATCGGTAGTGGTCCGACTATATCGACATGTATATGCTCGAAACGATCGGCGGTCTGGAAAGCTTCGTACTCTGAAATGGTGTGTTTACTTACCTTAGCGCGTTGACAACTAATGCAAGATTTTGCCCATTTGTTAATGTCTGAATTCATTCCTGGCCAAAAAAATCTGTCGGTTATCATTTTACGCGTGGCTTTAATTCCAGGATGACTTAAGTTATGTATGCTATCGAAAGCATCGCGTCTGAAATTATTAGGTAAATATGGTCGTACTCTAGATTTCGAAATTTCGCAATAAATTGATTTATTACAAGTGGGCAAAAACATGCTCTTTATATGAACATTGTTATCTGCAGTTTGACTTGTTGAAACGTGTGACGCGATGTAGTCATCACATTTTTGCGATTCAGCTAACTGTTCGTAGTCGATGCTCGAGGGACAGGAAATAGTCGCGACACGTGATAACGTGTCGGCTACGACGTTTTGGTCTCCGCTGATGTGTCGAATTTCTGTTGTGAACTCGCTAATGAATATTAACTGTCGCGTTCTTCGCGGCGTCTCAGAGTTTGTACCAATTTTTGTAAAAGCATGTACTAGTGGACGATGGTCTGTATATATAGTTAATGGTCTGCCTTCAAAAAGTTTGCGAAAGTATTTTATTGCCATGTATATCGCAAGAAGTTCGCGGTCGTAAGTGCTGTACCGTTGTTGTGTTTCGGATATACGCTTAGAGAAATACCCGAGAGGTTTCCACATGCCATTGTCAAGCTGTTGTAGAGCTCCTCCCACGCAGGTACTTGATGCGTCGGTCATGAGCGCAAGTGTCGCGTTCGTACACGGGTACGATAACGTGACCGCATTTGCCAATTGTAACTTACATTCTGAGAATGCTGTCTCAGCGTCTGGCGACCATACAATAGGTGTATTGTCGTTCTTTTTTGCGTTGTGTAAATACGATGATAAAATACTTTGGCATTTAACTGCGTGTGGTATATGTTTTCTATAGAAGTTTACCATACCTAGGAATCGACGTAGTTCGTTAACCGTTTTTGGTTTTGGAAACGTAGAGATGGCCTCGACCCGGTCGTCCATAGGTCGTATTCCGTTGGCTGATACTCGATAACCCACAAAATCTAACTCAGCAGCCCCAAAACAACATTTAGACAAATTAATAGTTAGGCCGTACTTATCGAGTCGTTCGAAGAGTAGCCGTAAATGGTCGCGGTGTTGCTTGCTGCTGTCGCTGGCTATAATGACGTCATCAACGAATGAGAATAAGAAGTCTAGACCCTGTAAGACTGTGTGATGCATGAACCTTTGAAAGGTTTGCGCTGCATTCCTTAGCCCGAAGGTCATCCTAGTGAACTCAAATAATCCGAAAGGCGTGATTATCGCAGTTTTTTCGACATCGCTGGGATTAACGGGAATGAAATGGTACGATTTGTTAACATCGATGCGGGAAAATATTTTTTTACCTGCTAAGAAGTCCGTGAAGTCGTCCATTCGTGGGATTGGATATCGGTCCGGTTTGGTGATGGCGTTGAGCTGCCGGTAATCACCGCACGGGCGTATGTCGCCGTTTTTCTTGGGCACGACGTGAAGCGGGCTTGCCCAAGGGCTCATCGACGGCCGACATATACCTAATTCCTGCATGAGTAAAAATTCATCCCTTGCCCGTTTATATCGGTCGGGCGGCAATGGTCTGGCCCTCGCGTATATGGGTGGTCCGGTTGTCTCGATATGGTGCAAGACCGGATGCTGTGGAGGTTCTTTAAAAGATACAGGTCTCGTTATGCTAGAAAATGAGTCTAATAAATCGCGATATATGTGACTATCGTCTATTGTTTTGACAGATGGATCATTACAGTCGGTAATGTGTGCAATAACATTAAGTTTAGTTACGTTATCGATTAACCTTTTAGCACTTAAGTCTACTAACAACTCATAATGGCTTAGAAAATCGGCTCCGATTATGGGTTGTTTAACATTGGCTATGATGAAAGTCCATCGAAATGCGCGTCTTAATTTTAAGTCTAAGGTCATTGTGTGTGTACCAAAAGTTTTTATTTTAGTACCGTTTGCGGCAAATAATGTAAATTGGCTATCTGTGTTTATAATTGAGCGTTTAACAATATTATTCGGCAAGACTGAAACATTCGCTCCAGTATCGATTAAAAAACTAAGTTTACTATTGCGATCAAGTATACATAAGCGACGGTTGGTACCTCCTATGCAGTGTTCCGTCGTTGACTGCACAGCGTTCAGTTTTCCTGCACTTTTCTTTCCTGATTGACCCAGGTACATGGTTCGCGGCACTTCTTTGCTTTTTTCCCAAAACGTTGGTGGTAATAGCACAGATGATTGTTCCCTTTTCCGGTCTGGCGTGAGGTTGATTGATCATCACTTCGGTTCGTACTGCGGGTACGTGATCGGTGCGAAGCTCTGTTGTTATTCCTAGTATACTGCCTGCTTCTCCGTAGTTCGGCGACTTCAACGGTCAGATTCGCTATTGCGTCTGCTAGACTGTCCTGTTGGCCATGTTGCTGCGATACGGAAGCGATCTCGATCGGCTTGCTGCACTCGATGATTTTAAAAACGATTTGGGCTAGTTTTTCCGCGTCTACTAAAGCGGTTGCGGCTAGGACGGTGCGTACTGTTGCTGGGAGATGGTTTTGCCACAAAACTAGTAGAGTTTGCTGCGTCATTCTCGATCCAGCGAGCGTTTGCATTCGGCGAAGTAACTGTGAAGGTTTTTGTTCACCGAGTTGCATGTCACCCATTAGCTTCTGAACACGTCGTGTCTCCGATTCTTCGTAGGCGTCGGTGAGGCGTTTCTTAAGCGCTGCGTATTTTCCAGTTGCCGGTGGAGATGCGAGAAGATCGGCTACTTCTTGAATAACTTGTTTGCCTAATTTGGCTATCAGGAGCTGGTAGCATGATTCGTCACTAGCTTTTTGCGGTGCGACTACTGCTTCGAATTGTATGAACCAGAGAGCCGGTTGATCGGTCCAGAAATCCGGTATTCGTGATGTCAGGCCTTACGGGATGGTATTCAATACTAGAGAAATCTATAACCTCTACAAATAAAACTCTGTTTAATTCACTATCATTTCATATAATCAACACTATACTGTTCTACAATAACTACAGCAAATATAGTTCCGTAGCAAGTGACTATATACAATATACATACATTCAATAGCGTTACATGAAACACCTATGCACATTTTAATACATAGTAATAGTGAAGGATTTAGGCATAAATATACTATCTATACTTAAGCACAAGTATATATACATTTAGTAATTAATACAATTAGCAATAGGTAGTTAATGTTATAACTTACATAATATCTTTCAAGCAGCAGTTCCTCTCGACTAGACAGTCAGAACTCGAATGACGCAGCTACTGGCACGTCACCCGTTTTAAACACTGAGACAAACAACTCCGGTACGGTAGTGGGGGTTGCACGTGCGCATGCAGCTGCGTCACTCAGTAATACGATCTTTCATTTTCAAACTTATGAATTAAACTTGTAGTTAACTGCTGTGTAGTGTCGGCATAGAATAGCACTACCCCATTTCTTCCCGTGGGTGTTTCGTAGGAGTCGACTAAGGGAACAGGGCTTCTACCATCTTCGCCCTTACACCAATCCAAGGTCTGCCGCGCCGAGGGATGCGTGGCCAGGGGTGAGCCTGGTCGCTAGCGTGCCGCCGTCCCGGAGCTTGGTGCACTCCGGGTACTAAATAACCTTACCTAGTCATGCGGGGCTCTGGCTAGGTGGACAGTTTATTTCCCTTGCTTATCGTGGGGCCAAAATGTGTGCAACTAAAAATAAACACGGAGGCGGCGATGCAGCTCGCCACTCATCACGCCGTGGTTCCTCGCGGGGCGAAATGTGGGCTGGAGAGACCCGCTTCAGTACGTTGAATGTGTGTGGAGGGATGCATGAAAAATTAGATGAAGTATGTATGATAATGGATGAAAGAAAAATAGATTTTCTGTGTGTGAATGAAACGAAGCGAAAGGAAAAAGAGGTTTCACAACTTGGCAACATTACAGCGATCTGGTCAGGCGTGGCTGACAGCGACAGGGCTTGCCAAGGCGTGGGACTTCTGATATCTGAAAGGATGGCTCAGTGTATGAAAGGTTACGAATGTGTGAGTCCAAGGCTCCTGTGGCTAAAGGTGAAAATAGGGCTTGTCCGGATGCGCATAATTTGTGTGTATGCTCCGGACATGTCTAAGTCACTTTCCGAGAGGGAGGAGTTTTGGAATTTGTTAGATGATGTTGTGAATGGGTGTGATCAGAATGAGAGAATTGTAATGTTAGGAGATTTTAATGGCTGGGTTGGTGTGTCACGCAACGGTTGTGAAAAGGTTTTAGGAAAGTACGGTGATCAAAGGGTGAACGAAAATGGCGAGAAAGTTATTGAGGTATGTTTGGCGAGGAATCTTTGTGTTACAAACACATTGTTTGAACACAAAGATATCCATATGTATACAAGACAGAGAGGAAACGAGAGAAGTATGATTGATTTTGTGATTGTTGATGAAAGGCTGAGAGCAAAGGTTGTTGACACCAGAGTCTATAGGGGCACGAATGTTGGCACAGATCACTTCCTTGTTATATCCCGAGTAAGAGGTCTGTGCACGCGTTGGCGTCATAGGGCCAAAGTGTCAACAACGGATCTTGCGAGAATAAAAGTGGAGAAATTGCAAGATGATGAAAAGATCAGTGATGAATACGTGAAGAAATTGGATGATAGACTAAGTTGCGTGGAGATGAGGGATGAAATGGAAATAGAAGAAGTATGGAATGTGCTCAAATCGACAATGGTTGAATGTGCGACGGAAGTATGTGGATTCTGTAAAAGGTCAAATAGACCACCAACAAGTTGGTGGGATAAAGATGTGAAAGAGGCAGTTGGAGATAAGAAGAAAGCTTGGTTAGATTTACTAGCGGTCAGAGCTAGTAAACGAATGGATGCGAGAGTAACAGATGATGTAGTGAAAAATAGTGAAGATGAATATAAGAGAGTTAAGAATGAGGTTAAGAAGAAAATAGAAAAGAAAAAGCGTGATCTGATAGAATGGTGTGAGAGGAAACTCTCTGATAATTTCCGGAATAACCAAAAGTTGTTCTGGAAATATGTCCGGAAAGAAAAGGGAGTTTCCCAAAACACGAGAGTGAATGTAGTGAAAGATGATCAGGGTGAATTGGCGACGGATGAAAGTAGCATGAAACGAGTATGGAAGAACTATTTTGAGGGACTTTTTGAAAAAGAGGACGCATCCGTTTCTTCGCCAATCGACAGTAATGTTGATTGGAACGATGCGATGGGTGCCTTGAGTGAAAGTGAGATCAGTATGGAAGAAATAATGAAAGCAATGAAGAGTATGAAAATAGGGAAGGCGGCAGGGTATGATAGGATAACTATCGAAATGCTGAGGGCTGGTAAAGGGTTGGTGGCTTCTTGGTTGTACTTCCTTTTCCAAAAGTGCTGGTCGAGTGGCAAAGTACCACAAGACTGGTGCAAGGCGGTGATTGTGCCCCTGTATAAAGGAAAAGGGTCACGCCAGGAGGCTAAAAACTACCGCGGCATTAGCCTACTCAGCATTGTCGGTAAATTGTATGCTAAGGTACTGATTGAAAGAGTGATGAATGAAACTGATGAGAAAATATGGGATGTGCAAGCAGGATTTAGGAAAGGAATGGGATGTATGGATCAAATCTTCTCTCTAAGGAGCATCACCGAAAAGTTCTTAGCTAAGAACCAAAAGGTGTATTGCTCCTTCATTGATTTAGAGAAGGCGTATGATAGGGTGGTAAGAAAGTGTTTATGGGAGGTGTTATCCAAGTTCGGTTTGGGGAGTCAACTTATACGTGCATTGGTATCACTCTATGAGGATTCTAGTGCATGTGTAAGAGTAAACGGGGAAAACACTGACTGGTTCGGAATCTCTAGGGGTGTCCGACAGGGATGTGTAGCTTCTCCGTGGCTCTTCAATTTGTTCATGGATGACTGTTTGACAGAGTTGCGTGAAAGTGATTATGGACTAAGAATGGGTGGATTCATCATTAAATGCCTCTTGTATGCTGACGATCAAGTGCTACTTGCATCATCGGCAGAAGAGTTGCAAGAGATGATGAATATTGCATGTAAGTCTTTTGTAAGAAAGGGAATGAGGGTGAATGTGGATAAGACCAAAACGATGGTTTTTGAGAGACAGGAAGATGTGACAGAATGCGTGATTGCGATTGATGGTAAGGATGTGGAACAGGTGAAGGAGTTTGTATATCTGGGAAGTTTGTTTACAAGGGATGGAAAATGTGATGAAGATATTGAGAGAAGAGTGAAAAAGGGTAATGCGATTAATGGAGCATTGGATAGCCTAATGTCTAGTCAATCGGTGTCCGAAAGGGCCCGAATGGCTGTGCATGATGCCGTTCTTGTTCCTACGCTTATGTATGGCAGTGAATGTTGGGTGTGGCAGAAGAAGCATGAAAGCAGAGTGAATGCAGTAGAAATGAGGTCCCTCAGAAAAGTTTGTAATGTTAGGTTATGTGATCGTGTGAGGAACGATGTGATTCGTGAAAGGTGTGGTGTAAAAGATGATATTGTAAGTAAGATAGAAAAAGGAATGTTGAGATGGTTTGGGCACATCGAGAGGATGGATGATAGGAAATTGGTAAAAGGTATCTATAGAGCTAATGTGGAAGGTAATGTTAGTAGAGGACGGCCACGAAAGACACACTTGGACCAAATTGAAAGTGTGCTCAAAAAGGCAGGCGTCCGAAGTATGAAGAATAAAAGAGCATGTATGAAAAGATTGATGGATGTAGACGAAGCAAGAGAGGTTTGCCAGGATCGTACGAAGTGGCGATCGATAGTCTCTGCCTACCCCAATGGGAATTAACGGCGTGAGTATATGTATGTATGTATGTTATTCAAAAGTATATATTTAAGTATACAATGATACATTATGTTACAAGTATTATCACCTTATATAAAGTGGTGATGACAGTCGGCCATCCTTTTTATAAGCATGACCTCATGCTGTTAGTAAACTCAAAATTTATTACATTTACATTAGAGGTTTAAGCATACTAGTAAGGATAATTATATTATTATTATTATTATTTTACACTTTAGCCCTTTTTTGTTTTTCCGTCCTCACACTAAATTGGACCATTCCGTCCTCACAATAAATTGGACCCTTCCGTCCTCACAATAAATTGGACCCTTCCGTCCTCACAATAAATTGGACCCTTCCGTCCTCACAATAAATTGGACCCTTCCGTCCTCACAATAAATTGGACCCTTCCGTCCTCACAATAAATTGGACCCTTCCGTCCTCAAATAAACCATTCCGTCTTTAAAAATAATCAAACGTGTGAACTTCAAATATAATTATCTACTTTATATTTACTAAATATCAAACAATATAATTAATCAAGAACAACGGATTTATCGGACAGCTCGTTACCACTATACTATTGCGCCAAAAGGGGTATGTTGGCATAACCCATCTGTAACCTTTAGTAATCAGCCTAAACAATTTGTCATTTTAGTTTTCTTCTATAATTTGAATGATATATTATGCTATCCTTACTTATGTAAAATGGCAATGCGAAGATGGAAGAGAGACCAAAAAGAAAATACAACGGTGTGCGTAACATTAGTATGGCCGATTCCATACTAGCCCTATGGAAATTGATAAAAATTTATAAATTAATAATATTGATAAAATAAAAATTCGTATTTGATATTGACGCTTGTCATTTACTGACACTTTGTGTAGCTTTCATATATTCATTTAAACTGAAATAAGCTTTTAAATGAAGACTGCGTTTTATTATTACTTTGAATTTCTTTTCTTATTTTATTATAAAATAGTGGATCGGCCCAGCTTCGCACGGGTAGCGTTGTTTTCTTTTTTTTTAATATCTGAGTTTTTTTTTCTTCAATCACTGCTCAAACATTGTAAAATTTAGCGCAATGTTTTCAATTTATTAAATTTATAGCACTCCTGAACAGTGATGTTTGGTGTTATTTTATTAACGGTTCAGTGTTTCCTTTTATTAGCAACTTTTTGGAATAAAACGCCATGAAGTATTTATAACAATCTTTAAAAGAAATCATTTTGTGATGTAGGATGCAACTACTGGCGCCATTTAGCATGTAATATGTAAATTAGTAAAGATTTGGTTTTGGTCACGGGCGCGATGGCTTATTTCATGTATAATTTCAGCGTTTCTCTACCGATTTCCATGATTCTTTTTTTTTTTTTTTTATTATTGAATAGGTAATAACGTTACCTGTTTTATTTTAGGAATGAGTGAGAGTATTATAAACGTAAGATTAAACAAATATAATCAGAATGCTCCGAACTGCTAAGCTATCAGGAGTTACACGTGTTATTGTGAGTCAACCATAAGGATAGACACATGCTATTACCGAATTTTTTTTTTTTTTTTTTATGAAGACCATTTCCGTCATACTTGATTTCTATGTAAGTTTAACCATTAAGGCTGCACACGCGACGGAAGCTTAAAAATTTGAGTAACTTCCCCTGTTTTCCCAAAATTCCCCTTCACTACTCTGATGAAAAGTACACTATAACCTGCCCAGGAGTATGAAGAATAATTGTGCCAAGTTTCGTTATCCGTCCAGTAGTTTTCGTTTCCATAAGGAACATACAAACCGACAGACAGACAGACAGAGACAGACAAAAATTTTACTGATAGTATTTTCGGCATCAGTATCGATCACTAATCACCCCCAGATAGTTATTTTGAAAATATATTCAATGTATAGAATTGACCTCTCTACAGATTTATTATAAGTATAGATTTTACACATAAACCCATGAGAAATGTATTTATTTTTGACAATCTGTCCTTTTCAATCGAATTCTAATGTATATCTATGATAAGCTGATTTTATGTCAACAATATCGTCTGAATGCCATCATACTTACTATACGCTAAACGTATTGTGGAGGAAAAGGGAAGATCTTCCGCCAGGCGGTGGTATGCCTGGGGACCGCGGTCCAACTGTATTAAGTTGGAACTTGTATATATAGTAAAGGTTTTAGAAACTACGATTGCGCGATGTACGATTTGTATGGCGAGTTTTGGTGACGAGTGTGACGTATATTGCTTTGTTTCGTGTTGCTGTGGAATGTGATTCTTCTTGCACTGTCAGCGTTTCTATGTAGTGCGCGTCATTGTGTACTGATAGCGCGTCGCTACAGTATTTTTAAGCAAACTAGTAAGAGGTTTAGCATTAATTGGCAACATTTCTAAAAATACCGATTCTAAGTTGTCAAATATGCAAACATATATTTTGCTATGAATTATTTTTAGAGAAGAATAATATAAACCGAAAATTGTTTGGGATGTCACACCTACGGCGGAATGAGAAGTTACCGTTGATGAATATTAGAAAAAAAAACCTTATTAAGACAAAACAGATGTTATATTCTATTTTATTCACAGTCTCTTTCCCTTGCACACGTGTTATTTTAACCCAATTAACTCATTCGCCCAAATTACCACAAAAAAAAGCTTTATATCGAACATCGAATTTAATACAAATCCTAGTGAAGACACACTGACTGACACATAGTGTATAAACTCGCTTGGTAACTAGGAAATATGATTTGTTGAAATTAAACCGCTGTTCAAACAGGTCGCTTTATCGGACATCTTAATCGGACTAGCATATTTACATCACAAACGCATTCATATCGCGATGTACAAAACAATGTCAACGCCATCTAGTGGCTAACAGTAACAACACAAAATTAACATAAATAAATTAAAGGTAAACTTAATACTTAAATAATCTGAGAAAACGTAAACAAACCAAAATAGTTGACTGACAGTGTGACAGTGACAGTAAAGAAATACATTTAATGGCATTCTTATTAAATACAAATTTTCAAATGTTGTGGTATTATCACTCTATTTTTTTATTATTATTTTTTTTTTTTTCAATTTTAATATATTTTTTTTTGTTTGTAATCTACTATTAATGTTGGGAATTTTAATTAATTTTAGTTTTATTTCATTATAGTTTTTAATCAAATTTTTAGTTATATCTTTAAGTTATAATATAATATTGTCAATGCTGTGTGCACTGTTGTTGGCATTATAACTGACCAAGACTTTAAAATGAATGTGAATGCAATCTTATGTTATAATGCTGTTGGTGTGCCTTGAATAAATAAATAAATAAATTCAACAATGGCAAATCGGCAAAAATGTTATCACTATGCCATATGAGTGACGTCATTTGGGGGTAACGTGCATTTAGAATTATAAACGAAAATCATGGAATATACCAAAACAAAAGATTATATAGGTCGTTTTATTGTGCATCTAGGTTCTCTTTAAACAAATACGTATGCCCAAAAAACAAATGTTCTTAATTAAAAATTTTGGAACGAAATGCCGAAAGAATGCTTAAAGAAGCTGGCCAGTCCTAAAAACTGGCGAATATAATGTCAGTTGGTAGGTGTGGGCAATTTTAAGGACCAATTTGTCTGAAACTGATAATTTTGAAAAGCACTGCTCAGTTATATGACCTATTTTATTGCATTCAGCACACCTTTTTAGTGGCTGTGAACAGCTGGCAAATAAATGACCTTCCTGTTTACAATTGAAGCACCTAGAAGTCTTTGGTAGAGCACGTGTTTCTAAGTCATTGTTATTTGTCTTATACTGAGGTTGACCCATTTTTGTGTACCGGGGCGATCATTGTCAGGTCTTCAAATTTAACGTATCTATTACTTAATCGTTATCTAATACTTTAGTGTATCTATATGATATATCTTTCTACATCTATGTATGTATTTAATATGTATAAGTTTATGTAATTTATAAACTGATAATTTCAGTACGTCCCAACTGCTACAATCATTGTACTTTTTAATTTTATAATGAAATTTATAATTAGCTTTATTTTTAAAAAACTGTTGTCCTATTTACCATTGTATTAGCATTAAGCCGTTGATTTCTTAAATAAACAAATAAATAAAGTAACTGCCTCGGCTCCTAAGCACACTGCCCTGTCATCTATCCCGTGTAAAACACATTCTACCGCCCTAGTCCCTACTATTCCACACCTATTTATCAATGTATTTTTTTTTTATAATAGTACTCTTCCAGTGAATCATTTAATCGAGCATGTTTAGCTAACATATTGCCCAAAGCATTTGCCCATAATTTTCTTTGACAGGGAATGTAGACACAAGCTTTCTTTGCCACTCTCCCCACATAAAAGGAACAGACGATAACCCCTCAAACCACCTCTGGGCAAGACCTTTTAATGTTGGCAGCGCAAAGTGTACTATTTGTTTTTCTGACCAACTATATATTGTAGCACACTCGTTAACCTTGTGCAACCACATGGCCATCGTCTGCTCCTTTCGGCCGGGATCAAACTTGGGCATTGGATTATGCATGTTTGTCCCTATTTTGTCCGACGAATCCGTTTGGTTCATAGATTTTACTATTTGTGCTAAGTATCTTCATTAAACTATCTATAGTTAAAGACGGATCGTTTGACTCACCCACCGCGGCGGCTTGGGGTTCTGCATTGGTAGTTGCAGCCACGAGTACCAGCCGATCGTCCCGGCGGCGCGGCTGATCCCGTGAACGACGATCAGCTGAGCGCCTGCCACGCAAGCGACGACGGTATTGAGGGCGCCGGATGTACGAGCGACAGCGGCGGTCGCGGACCTCCGGGCTAACGCCCCGTGATTCGCCACTGCTATCTTCAGATCGGCGGTCTCGTGAGTGGCCGCCTCGCGCCCGGTAGCCAGGCGATTGTGGCCGCACAACACGCTCACGTGACTGAAGTTTCTTTCCTTCATTGTACTAGTTGTACAGCGTTTCATGATGCAATCCAAGCTCCTCATGGCTGGATGGTTCTTCAGGCGTGCGCACTACACTACTACACTACACTACACTACACTACACTACACTACACTACACTACACTACTACGACGATGGTGAATGTGCGATCGACACGGAAGCACCGGACTGCGCTGGCTCCCATACTCGTCCATGCAGCGACTGGCCCGGTCACATAAATCGCGGCATACCGGACTTCGTGACCGGGTTCGATAATGGTCAGCTCCAGTGCGCCTGGAGTGCGACCGACCTTTGCGAACTGATGGCGAAGTTTTAGACTCCACATTATTCTGAAAAAATCAATTGGTACGCGTAGTTTCTGGCATAAAGTGGAAAGTGGTAGCAGCAAGCTATGTAGCCTTGTAACCATAAATAAGTACAGACTAGATTAGGACGGGTCCGAGTACTAAAAGGGGAAAATGTGAATAAATAACTCTTAATTAAAGTTCCACCTTAGACGTAGATCAACAACGTAAATCAGCGAATGATTAAAGGAAAATAGCTACCGAAACTCATTTATACTGCTTTCCTCTTGAAATAAAAATATTTATTCGTTCAAATTTTTCTAATGATTATATTGTACATTATTGTACATTCGCCGCTCATGCACTTGCTACCAATTTCGCAGTATTCATACTTTATTGATTTGACTCGTTTCCGGCCGGTTATATCCTCTCCGGTAGTATAAGTTAATGAGCAGCCAATATTTATATTTCGTTTAATTGTACCGGAAGGATACTTATAAATTATCTCAAGTCAAATCAGCAACTATTATAACTTAACTGGGTATCAGATAAACGTTAAAATATACCGGAAATTGACAAATAAATTGTTACTCATTGAAGAAAAAATAACTGTAGGGAACAATACAGTCAGACACAACTCGTATTTAGTATTACCCGATTTCTAATTTGTTAACTTCTACTGTTTGCTTACCAACTTCATCGAATTGGTGACATCAGCTCAGAACAACACAGTATATACATACAATACATACATAATGCCGACGCATTAAAAAAAATAAAACTGGTTCTATCCCACTTCTGAAATGTCAGGCCTTACGGGATGGTATTCAATACTAGAGAAATCTATAACCTCTACAAATAAAACTCTGTTTAATTCACTATCATTTCATATAATCAACACTATACTGTTCTACAATAACTACAGCAAATATAGTTCCGTAGCAAGTGACTATATACATACATTCAATAGCGTTACATGAAACACCTATGCACATTTTAATACATAGTAATAGTGAAGGATTTAGGCATAAATATACTATCTATACTTAAGCACAAGTATATATACATTTAGTAATTAATACAATTAGCAATAGGTAGTTAATGTTATAACTTACATAATATCTTTCAAGCAGCAGTTCCTCTCGACTAGACAGTCAGAACTCGAATGACGCAGCTACTGGCACGTCACCCGTTTTAAACACTGAGACAAACAACTCCGGTACGGTAGTGGGGGTTGCACGTGCGCATGCAGCTGCGTCACTCAGTAATACGATCTTTCATTTTCAAACTTATGAATTAAACTTGTAGTTATTCAAAAGTATATATTTAAGTATACAATGATACATTATGTTACAAGTATTATCACCTTATATAAAGTGGTGATGACAGTGATGATACGGATATTAGCATGACATCCGTCTTCTGTTCTTCGGTCATGTTGTTGTATGTGCGGCACTTTACTCGTTCTCGTATCCGACGTTAAGTTGAGTCACCGCCACGTAGTTACCGCACTGATTGTTTTTTTTCGGGTGTCACCAATGTAAGTGATGGGGTATAGTATGAGTCTATTTATCAGAAGGTTTATATAGCGATAAAGGAAACAACACACTTCAGTTCACGAATTCCCGGTTATATTATCACGTAACAATTTGGAGGTTAAACAGTTCAATATAAAGTAAAGTATAGTATATGTCTGGATATGAGAGCGAGCGAACGATGACTGGCTAGCGAGCGCTGTCCGCTCCACAGTATGACTTTCTGCTTACCATGCGGTAATGTAACCCTACATGTGTATGTTATTTTTATCACTAAGGGCAATATTTCTTTAATTAGGAACTTAATATTGGGAGTGGGGCAGGTTCTTCTGAGTGTGCTTGTTCGTTGTTACCGCGTTTTTTTTTGAAATGCCGCGAAGAACAATGGACGGGGCAGTCCCCGGTCTAGTGTGCCACGGAATATTATCCTGTAACAGGGATAGCAATGCATGATAGCTGATAACCTCACGTGGTGTCATCGCACCCAATATCCCTGTTGTGGGAGTACTGTTAGAGCGCACACACCAGCGGACTCACTCGCACATAGCAGCATCTCACTCATATTCCTACATCGGGGTATGTAAATATTTTTCGAGTTCAGCATAAATATAAATTTAAAGTTGGTACACAGCAGGGTGTGCTGGCCAGTATATATTTGCTGTTTCACACTCTAATTATCAGAAAGGACAAGGGATGCGACGATTGTTAGCATACGAACATACTTTAAATGTAAAGAAGAAAGCTCACAGGAGCATTTGCTGTTGCCGAGGCCGAGGGCTTTGCCTCATGGGTGGTCCACCAGGAGTCAACGTCCATAAAAGATTGGAGAAGAATATTTTGGTATACAAACAAGGGGTGGGCGTCCTTCGAGGTGTGGAGAGGGTACTGGATAGGATTTCTGTTTTCTCGAACGGAATTATCGAGTGTTCTCGAGTCTCGAGTCTCTAAGAGAATCCCCATAAATAGTTCCGGGATCACCCAAATCAAAGTCCAAAATATATCACAAAACGTTTATTCGATTTTGGAAACACACAAAAGACTTCGCCGTACAACCGTTAGATGCAGACTGACATAGCAAAACTACCTGACATTTAACATTAAAAATACATAACACCCACAAAATTTATAAAAATGACAGATACATTATACGTTCATAAAATTCAAATTTAAAAAACTAAAACTAACGCTAAAGCGCGCCGCCATCGCTTACATTCCCCACCCCAGTGCTATCAGCACGAATCACCAACAGAAATAGGTGCGATGCGTGTCGCGGCGCGCAGCAGGAGACCACTCGCCGTGCGCACTTCCACCACTCTCACCCGACCATCCTTACCTGGGAATACTCGCGCTATGAGCCCCTTGGGCCAAGAGCACCTGGGACTGTTAGGATCGACAACTAAAACCAGGTTACCTACCTCAAGTGGTTTCTCCTCGCTGTTCCATTTTTGACGGGGAAGTAATGTGGGTAAATACTCTTTGACCCATCTGGACCAAAACATATCAGCTAATCTTTGAGCTGATCGCCACCTTTTTCGTAAAGAAAGATCACCGTCATCATATTTTCCAATTGTGGGTCCACTGACGGAGGTTCCAATCAAAAAATGGTTTGGTGTAATCGACTCTGGGCAGCTAGGATCATCTGTATTTACGTAAGTCAATGGTCTGCTGTTGATAATAGACTCCACTTCAGCCAACAATGTTGCAAGTGTATCAGGGTGCGGAGAACGTTCCTTTAAAATTACACGTAGCGATGTTTTTACCCCTCGTATCATCCTCTCGTATACCCCACCCCAGTGTGGGCTTCCTGGGGGTGAAAAGACCCAATCAGATCCATTGTTTAGACCTTCATCCCTCAAAGAAGTATTATCTAAATCTAGAAAAGACTTTCTTAGTTCCTTTTCAGCCCCTCTCAAATTAGTTCCATTATCAGAATAAAAGAAACGAGGCCACCCTCTACGCGCCGCCATACGTCGTAACGCCATAATTAAGTCATCTGTAGTAAGAGATGAAACTGTTTCCAAATGAATCGCACGTACCGTCATACAAGTAAATAGAACACCATAGCGTTTCTCTTTCCTTCTACCAATAGTGACCTCCATGGGGCCAAACAAATCAATACCGCAGTGAGTGAAGGGGCGCTGATGATGAGCTACTCTCGCAGCAGGTAAGTCACCCATTCTGGGTACCTGAGGAGTACACTTACGTATTCTACATAACATACATTTTGATATAACATTTTTAACAGTCGGCCTTAGTTTAATAATCCAATATTTTTGTCTAAGCTGATTAACAACAGTTTCTTGGTTACAATGCGCAGCTTTTCTATGGTAGTGGGACACAATAAGTTTAGTTAAACAATGACGTCCATCCAAAATGATGGGATTTTTTACTTGAATATCAACTTCTGCGTTTTTTATTCGACCATCTACACGCATTATCTCATTTCCATCCAAAAAAGGTGATAAAATTCGCAACTTGCTCGAACGAGGCAAACAACGCTTGTCCTTTATAATATTCAAATCATTTTCAAATGATTGTTGTTGCGCATATCTTAGTAGCAAATGTTCAGCTTGCTCGAGAATAGCAGAATCCAATTTTACACTTTGTTTTTTACATTTAGCAATAAATAATAAAACCATAGCAGTACTTCTGACTAAGCGCAACCACGATGAAAATCGACACACATCTGGTATAGGAAAATTATTAGCCGGTAACGGGGATGACTGTGTCACTAAAATATTATCACAATATTTACCTTTTGTTTCGATTACGTCTCTTGGCCATAAACTTTCCTCTAGATGCAAAAACTCGGGACCGCTAAACCATCTTGTTTTAAATATATTCATCTCAAACGACTCTCTTGTAGCCAAATCAGCTATATTACATTTGGTGGGAACATAACGCCATTCCTTAATAGAGGTACACTCGTCGATTTCCCCTAATCGGTTGGCTTCAAACGTATTATATGTTCGTTCATTGTTACGGATCCAGTGAAGTACCGTGGTCGAGTCACACCATAGGAATTTTTGTTGCGGTTTTAGTCTATGTTCCTCTATTAATGTTTTTCCTAATCGTGCTGCCAGTAAAGCAGCCTGAAGTTCCGCTCGCGGCATTGTTAGGGGTTTAACAGGCATTACTCTACTTTTACTTGCAATAAACGAAACATATATCTTTCCGTTACTGTCTACCCAACGCCAATAGGCTACAGCAGCCATCGCTTTACTAGACGCATCACTAAAAATATGTAATTGTAACCTGTTATACTGCGTATTCCTAGCCGCTGCTACGCCATCGTCGTAGGCGCTCGTAGCCTCCTGCGTAGCATCGTGCATCGTAGGCTCGAACGTCGCGGTAGCTCTGCCAATAGTAGCTATCTCGCTCTCTCTCGTAACATCGCCCATCATCATATTCATATGATATCTTGGAATTCGAACATTTCCCATTTCTTTAAGTAGGTCGAGCCACTGACACCATTTTCTATATATTTCATCTGGTATGTCTTCGTCCCAACCGACCTTGAGTCTCCATGTATCCTGTAACATTATACGACCTTGGACAGTAAATGGGGTCAAAAAACCAAGTACGTCGAATACTGACATAATTACACGTAACATAACGCGTTTATTCGGTCGTTGTTTTCCAGAGATGATACTCTGTGGGATGCGTTTTAAAGATAAATCAAAACCTAATAGATCATCCTTTGGATACCAAATCATACCCAATATTCTTTCAGAAATACTACCTTCTATATTAAATTTGCATATTGAATTACCCCAAGTCTTTTTAGGCACGCTGTTTAATACGGCAGCGCTATTACTTATCCAATTTCTTATCTCAAAATTGCCCTCTTTATGAATTAATGATATATTTTTTACCATCTCTATTGCAGTTAACTCGTTCGGTAAACTCTGAATATAATCATCCATGTAATGATAATTACATATTGCATCAACCACATGCGGCATGGATGATGAATAGCGTGAGCCATTTTTATTTTTAATGTACTGTGCAATAAAGGGAGAACAGTTAGCTCCAAAAATTAATGAATTCATAACATACGTTTTAGGTGTATCACAGCTGTTGCTACTCCAAAGAAATCTCAGGGCATGCTGGTCCTCCTTTCGTATCTTCACCCTGAGAAACATATCCTTTATATCCCCTGTTACAGCGACCCTGTCTTCCCTGAAACGAAGCATAATACCAAATAGTGATGATAAAAGGTCTGGTCCTGTCAGAAGATAATCATTCAAACTATATCCTTTACTTTTAGCTGCGGCGTCAAATACCAAACGTAGCTTCTCCTTATTTGGGTTATCAACCCCAAAATGCGGCAAATACCAAACCTTAGACCCCGCAACTGTTTCATTGTTTCCTACTATTGACGCATAATTATTTTCTAATAAGTGACTGATTCTCTCATTATATCTTATAGCAAACTTCGGATCCTTATTCATTTTATTGTGAATATTCCTTAACCTATTCAACGCAACAGGGTAAGAATCAGTTAGCTCACAATTTTCATTTTTCCACGGCAAACCAACATACCACTCACCATTAACAAGCACAGAAGTCTTGTCCAAGATAGCCACGGCGCGAGCATCATTTGCGTTCTCGCGAGATTTACATGATATACCCATTGAGTCCAAAGCGAAGGATTGTTTTACCTCATTGTACATCTCACGTAATAATTGCTCCTCGAGGTTTGGATGGCTGTCGTTTTGAGTGACAAAAGTGGCAGAATTGTCATATGTAAAAAATGACCACTCACCTGCTGCGCACCGCGGAACACGTACCACACCATGTAAACACCACCCTAGGGGAGTAAGCGTAGCGGACGGCTCATTAGATCTACCTAATTGTATTTTCATTGGCGACATTAAATGATAGTTGTCCTGCCCTATTAGTATTTCAGGTTTTATGTTTGAACTTATAAACTCTGAACGCAAACCTTTTAAATGAGTATACTTATTTATATCTACACACGAAATATCCTGGTAAGGTAAATTCAACTGATCAATACTCTGAGCTACAATATTATGAACTCTATTATCCTTGCCAGAAAGCTTAAAATTCAAAACAGTTGTACTACATTTTAGTTCGTTATCACACCATGCACCGCTCACTCGTAATGTTTTTTGTTTACCACATAAATTCAGACGATTTGCTAGTTCACTACTAATTAATGTCACCGTGGACCCGTCGTCGAGCAAAGCCGTAGTATCCACATAGCCATTTTTGCCATATATACGAATAGGCAGCACTTTTAACAACACTTTCACTGGCGCGTTCGTGTTTACATGGGAAACAGTTTGTATTTCGGAGCTACTGGCGTTCGCGCTCGTACAAGATGGAGTGCGCGCTGCCGCCGCCGCCGTCGACACTGCCTGCTGTTGTCCGCTGTCTTGCAATGTCAAGGTCGCCCGGTTTTTATCTTCGGCGAAATGTAATAACTGGTGATGTTCTCGACCGCACCCATCCTTGTCGCACACGGGAGCTGAACATGTATCGCGGCTGTGTCGAGCAGCTATACATTTATAACACAAGCCATTACGTTTCACAAACTGCCATTTAGTCTTTCGCATGGCCTTTTTAAACTGTTTACATTCTGATATTTTATGTTTAGCTTTTCGACAGAATAAACATAAACTGGAAGTGTCCGTATGCATCAAGAATGTTTTATTTTGCAGAGGTTTTTCGATGTTTATTGTACTGGCCGTAGCTGATATTTTCACTGCTTCTCGCGTTAAAAACTCTGACAAAATGACCAAGCGTGACTCATTGCTTTGCATGATACGATCATAACTGTAATCCGACCATTTTGAAATTAACACAGCGGGTAGTTTTGACAAAATAATAGAAGTAATAGAGTTACCTCGTAAATATTCGTCCCTCTGAACCGCTTTCACTGCTTCCACAAAATTCTTTATTTTCACTGAGAAACTAATTACTTCTTTATGATATTCGTTAGGCAGTGGTGTTAATTTTTTTATGTCATACATTATTCTTTTTATTATACAGTCAGGATTACCGAAACGAAGCTCCAAAGTATCCATAACTATTTCTGGCGATGTAGCACAGATAAATAAGCCACTGACCGCATCTTTTGCCGCACCTCGAAGACATCTCTTCAATCGCCCCAAGTTTTCAGCCTCCGTATATCTGCATAAGTGGGTAGAATCTTCATAGGTTTTTTTAAAATAAAGCCACTCCATCGAATCGCCCGAAAAGTCGGGTAAATCTCTTGATGTACTCAATCGACCAAGTAAATGACCGTTAGGTACATTATTCGCTGCAACCGACTTGGTAATATCCTTCAGCGCGCTAGTCAATTGCTGTATGGTGTAGTTGACATCAAATGTCGCCGCCGCGTCTTGTGCCGGGGGCCCGGGTAAACCATGGGAGACGCGCGGTCGTTCTACCGCCATACTTTTTGACAAATTGTCGTCCGGGTTTTCTTCATGCTCGGAGACCTTCTGACGTGACCTAGTGTAACTAGCCTGATTCTCCAACCAATTATCCAAGTCGCCTTCTTTTTGTGGACTGTAATAACTTTTTTCCTCGAGTTCTGCATCTGCCATTGCCATTTGAACTTGAGCCTCCTTATCAATCAGGTCCATCTCGATGGCCGCCTTCTTGGTCGCTGCCTCCAACAGCACCTGCTTCTTCCGTAATTCCACGGAAGCCGATGACCTCTTTGTCGAAGCTCTACTGCTACCACAGGACAGTTTATGACGTAGATAACCTGCAGCAAGGTCTTCCTCCTGCTTTTCCGTACGCCTCGCAGCACGCTCCTCTCGGGCACTCATTTTCTTCTGTGGCGGAGTATCAAAAAGATTTGGCATGATCCGGCTCGAATGACCAATGTAAGCTACTGAAGCTAGTTCCGGGATCACCCAAATCAAAGTCCAAAATATATCACAAAACGTTTATTCGATTTTGGAAACACACAAAAGACTTCGCCGTACAACCGTTAGATGCAGACTGACATAGCAAAACTACCTGACATTTAACATTAAAAATACATAACACCCACAAAATTTATAAAAATGACAGATACATTATACGTTCATAAAATTCAAATTTAAAAAACTAAAACTAACGCTAAAGCGCGCCGCCATCGCTTACAAAAGGTATCAAGAAAACGGTCAAGTGCGAGTTGGACTCGCGCACCGAGGGTTCCGTACAAACCTGCAGATATATAAGTAAAATTTCACCCATCTAGACATTTTTCAAAAATATTTTTTATTATAAGATGTAACTAAAAACTTACAATTCCCATAATTTATCCTTTGTCTGTACTATAAGACGTTACTTCGTACTACATTTCAAAATTCCAAGTTTACTGGAAGTACCCTCTAGGTTTTGATTCCCGTGCAAGTTTCGAAAATTTGCGGCCTAAATGGCTGTATCTTTTGGTTGTGTTGGCTTAAGAGTTTGATTTTTTACAGATTCCAGAGACAGTAGACCTGAGTATTATATTTCAGTTGGATAGCTCCACGCGTTCCTGAGAAAAACGATCTTGACAGACGGATAACAAAGTGATCATATAATTGTTCCGTTTTTTTCTTTTGTGGTACGGAACCCTAAAAAAGTATTATTATTATTATTACCATAGAATCAATTTGAATAGTAACAACAACTTATAATGAAAGATAACCTTTATGGTAAAATTTGCATCAGTCTAACAAGTACACACATCAAAAGTGTCTAACAATCAACATATTTTTTTGCAATACTACTTGTGCCAACCCTTATTATTATTATATATTTTTTATATCCCCGAATGGGTTGGTAGAAGTATACGCCGTATACGGCTTGAACGTTTGAGTTTCAGATTGATTAGTATTTAAATCTGTAAAACTCTTTACTTTTAGCCAAATCATCAAATGTAAAAAGTACCTAGTCTCAAAATTTAAAAGCAAAATCAAATACAATTTATTTTACCACGTGCGAGGTTTTCTGTAATTGTGTACCGTATATTTACACTTCTGTAAAAAGCATTGAGAAACCAGCTAAACACATAAAGCTTTCCAATGTACAGACATGAGAATGTAATGAATAGCTAGAAGTTGTTTGCATTCTGTCGTTCCTCTGATACAAGTATTATACAAGTATCTCATTCTGTATGCTATTCATAAGTTTCACACACCATGTTAAAAAAAAATGCATGACAAATCTGCATAAAGTAATCGCACTAAACATTTGCCTCGTCTGTGTCGTCGACTATACGCCAAGAAACAAACGGTGAATGAATAAGACAGTGTTGAGAGCTGTCTGTGTTGTGTGACAGCGGCTGATTGTGTACACCTTTAGATATTTAGCCTAACCTCACTGATTTGATTGCTATTCGGATATTAATTAATCAAGTTACAATAATAAAAGCTATTTGCCTGGAAGGATGGCACGGATTGGTCGTACAGATTGATGTAACGGTAAGGCATTGACGACGTCCGTGGCCGGGTGGGAGATGAGATGAATAGCTTCTCAGTCCGGAGGTTGCGGGTTCGATCCCCGCTGAGAGCAACATTTATGTGATGAGCACAAATGATTGTTTCTTAGTTTTGGATGTTATTTATATGTGTATTATATCATATTAAATATATCGTTGAGTTACTATCCCATACTTATTTACTTACTTATACTCACGCCCATTATTCCCATTGGGGTAGGCAGAGACTATCGATCGCCACTTAGTACGATCTTGACAAACCTCTCTTGCTTCCCTTACATT